>SJYV01029207.1:255621-314125 GCA_006410875.1 Neotragus pygmaeus | reverse complement strand
GATATATATATATATTTATATATTATATATATATATTTATATATAAAACCAAAATCTAAAGTCTGCTTTTCGAGCTGAATTCTCAACTCTTCAGAAATACATATTTAAACTTTTCATAAATTTAGTAGTTTCAGCTACATGTTACAGCCCTCACTGGAAAGCAAAGCTCTTTGCTTTTTTTTGCTGACTTTTCTTCTGCCCACTAATGAGCTAGTTTTCTGTTTTCATAAATACCTGAATTATCAAGCTGAGTTGCTATTTTTTGAGATTTGGAATGCATACCCGAGGCTACAGGATTGGATGTGAATATATAAAAGAAGTTCACGCTTAAAAAATATTTAAATGCATAAGCAAATGTGTATGTGGCTGGTGATACATATATAATGAAAAGGCTGCTACCATGAATGACAGGGAAAGCTGGGATGAAAAATTACTTGATATTGGTTTATGGTAATGAGCATTAAAAAATGAAAAACATGCTTTCCATTTAAAAGGCCAATCATCCAACAAATGTCAGAATATACTAATTATTTACCTTAAACCAGTACAAAGTAAGAGACCTGAGTTCCAACTGACAAAGACCCCTTTATCTGTATGATGAAGCCACACAGTTCATGTCACTGGGGCCTCACCGAGTGCATTAAGAGCTTCCTACACTCTTGGCAATCCATCTTCTCTTTGTATTTAGGAACCTTTGATCCCACTTTTTGCCTGAACTGGCTGGGATTACAACTTGCTTTAAGTATAAGGGGGACTCTGGCTTCCATCTGTGGGATCGCATAGAGTTGGACACGACTGAAGTGACTTAGCAGCAGCAGCAGCAGCTGGTCTATTTGTGCCAGTGATGCTTCATTTTCTAAGTGTTGATTTATAGATCTGAGAGTGGCAGCAAGTAACTTCTTTTGAGTACCAGCAAGACATTTAACACACCATAGCTCCATGGGCAGGTCAAAGCACTCTCATTTACATGTGAAGACTTCATATATACTCTCTTCACTCAGGAACAGAAAGAGTGCTTGGGAAATTGGCAGGCACTCCCTTTGCAATGCTTCCTGCTCTCGCTCACATTCTGTCATCATCTTGCTGACTTCTTAAGCACTTAATGCTAAAAAGCTTGGCTACAAAAATGTGACAAAAATATGTAGCTTAAAAAAAAATTAAAAAAGGACAGCTCTACTGATAGCTTTGGAGATATTTAGTTATCTTGCTGAGCACAGAAGAGGCGAATAAGACATAAGGACTATCATTTTAAAAATTCATCTTTTTGCAAATGTATGTTTTGGTTAAGATAGGAACTCTACAAATTCTCTTCCAAATTCAAATTACTTCTGCCTTCTTCATACCACACAACTAGTTAAAATGTGAAAATTTACATGGTCATCTCTTGCTCTCTCATCTTACAGATTAAGAATCTCTTTTTTAAGTCTTAACGTTATAAAAAAAAGTTTGACACCTTTTCTCTTGTTGCAATGAGATGGACAGGCTAATGTGAGCATTAGCCTCAACACTGTCTCTATTTTCCCCAAAGGATGAACAGCAGTGACAGTAACTAACACTTGTAGATGTAGTTCTACTTTGTGTTCCAAGTGCTTTATTTATATTCCAGAATTTTTCTCTAGTGAAATTAGTGGGGACCAAGTAATTTAATAAATAAATAGCTTACTTATAATAAAGTCAAATAATTGGCTTCCATGCCAGAGAAGCATGATTGAAAGGGTATCGTGAGTTGGCTAGGAATTCCCTGGGATGATTGTAATCTACCCTTCTTCTGGCTATGATTGATGCCATCTGGGAGCAATGATTCTGGGTCCTGAAATCCTTGTTGAGACTCCCAGGACAGTGTGAATGACTATCTCTTAATTAGGTGACAGCTATTTCATCAGTCTAAGCCTGGGCCATGTGGCCAGTAGAATTCTGGGGACATGGACTAAAATAGAGGAAGGGAGTGAATCAGGTTATATGCACATGTGCATTACCAATGAGGAGAGTTATTCAGAAATGGTTTTCTGCATTAACAAAACTCCAAGGTAAATATTATTTTTCTTCTTCCTCCCATTTTTCAGACCAGTAAACTGAGGCACTGCAGGCTGAGCAATTTGCCTATATAGCTAGTAAGTAGAGGAGTTGGGATTCCAATCCAGGTTCTCTGACTCTAGTGACCCTTTAATTTTAGTGTACCCCCGATTTTGAATGACAAACCATGTATTTACCTTGTGAATTATTATCCAGGACCCGACCCTCCCTCCGCCACCCCAGGTTCAAGTGTTTTGGTCATGGCAGATGGATTTATTACTGAGGTTAGGCCACCAAAGATGATGCTTGTGGACTTCCCTGGTGGTCCAGTGGTTAAGAATCAGCCTTCCCTATATATACTTACGGTTGATTCATGCTCATGTATGGCAGAAACCAACACAACATTGTAGAGCAAGTATCCTCCAGTTAAAAATAAATTCATTTTTTAAAAAAGAATCCGCTTGCCAATGCAGGAGAGGCAAATTTGATCCTTGGTCTGGGAAGATTCTGCATGCCATAGGGCAACTAAGCCCATTGCCACAACTACTGGGTCTGCGGGCTCGACAGCCTATGGGCAGCAACAAGGGAAGCCACTGTAACGGGAAGCCCACACGTGGCAAAGAACAGTAGCCCTTACTTGCCGCAAGTAGAGAAACCCACTCACAGCAATGAAGACCCAGCACGGCCAAAGAGAAACAAATAACCTTCTTAAGAAAGGTGATGTCTGTGTCTCTGAGAGAAGAAAGTCACAGGAGGAGAAACGGTCACCTCCCTATTTCCAGTACCGGAACGGAGCTTCAGGAGGGCCAGCGTTGGTGAGGACTGACTCTGGAAGTCTGCAGATGCCAATGCTGCAGTTTGTGAAGAGGAGTCATGACCCTGTCGTTAATTGGACCAAACTACCCCCGAGTCAGGCCCATCAATATTCCCGTAGCATAACAAAGCCGGCAAGTTGCCAGAACGCTAACCAGGTAATTATTGCTGTGCCAGGGCTATTCTTGTTTTCTTTCTTTGAGAAAAACATGAAAGAAATTATGTTGCCATTCCTTTTATTCTTTATGTCTTCTTACTGTGAGGTTCTTTCTTTTTACTCTTTTCCTACTGTTAGCAAGATAAAAAAGGCTGCACATTCCAAGGCTTTCTATTGACCTTTGAGACCTAAAAGTTTCTCATGAGGGAAAGAAAGCATCCCTGACTTAAATGTGGATTCATGAAATACCTGAGGCTTGTGGAGGAAACAAATGACTCTGGGTTCTTTTCAACTCACAGCACACAGAAAAGCAGCAATTTGAGATTTCAGTGAGTCTCAAAAGATAATGCTTGTGGGTGGAGCTGGCAGCCAAAGGTATTCGAGAAATATTAGCGCTGCAAGTTTAAAATTTTCATATTTCTCAGGATTTGAAAAAAAATAAGCAGCCACAGTTTATTAAATCTGGGCTATCAGTGGAATTTTGAAAAATCTGTCAATCTCACGGACTTCCCTGGTGGTGCAGTGCCTAAGACTCTGGGCTCACAATGCGGGGCGGGGGCTGGGTTCAATCACTGGTCAGGGCACTAGACCCTACATGCCACAATTAAGAGTTTGCTTGCTGTACTAAAGATCTCACATGCCACAATGAAGATTCTGAGTGCTGCAACTAAGACCCAGAGCAGCCAAATGAATGAATACTTTTTTTAAACTGTCAGTTTGACCCTGGTTTTAATTTGGCAAAGCGATATCACCAATTGCACACATTCAAAAAGAATTCTAGAGAAATGAATGTCGTGCTGTAAAGGAGAGGGAGCACAACAGTGCAAAGATCATCAGCTTGGAAGGAAGTCAGACTTCTGTCTGAGCTGACGATTAAACACTTAATAATTCTGTCTTCTTGGGAGAGTCATTTAACACCATCACTGTTCCTGAATTAGCACAGCTGACTCCTAATTTATTTTCTTTCTTCTGCTCTTAACTGTCACGATCATGCATGCTAAGCTGCTTCATTCGAGTCCAACTCTGTGTGACCCTATGGACTGAGGCCTGCCAGGCTTGTCTGTCCATGGGATTCTCCAGGCAAGAATACTGGAGTGAGTTGCCATGCCCTCCTTTAGGGGACTGTGCTGACCCATGGATCAAACCTGTGTCTCTTACATCTCCTGCATTGGCAGGCAGGTTCTTTACACTTTTGGTTAACTCTAAAGTTAAATATTAAGTTCTTTCTATGACCCACAAGGACTGACTTCTCTCACCTTACTCCTGACTAGTACCCCTCTCCCTCTGCTCTGGCCACACTGTCTTCCTTGTTCCTTATGCATACCAAGCCCAGATTCACCTTGGGGCTGTGGACTTGCTATTTCCTCTGCCTGTAACTTTTACTTGGCTGGCTCCCTCATTACATTTGGTTCTCTTCTCAATATCCTCTCAATAACCAGGCTTCCCTAAATTATTTATCTAAAAAAAGTACCCCATGTCATTCTTGATTACCTTACTTTGCTTATTTTTCTGCTAGCTCTTATCTCTGTCTGTAGCTGTATTCATTTACATGGTTGCCAGTCTCCCCAACTACAGTATAAACTCCACACGGGCATATTTCCAGTCGGTTCTGAGCATCACTCTATCCCAGAAGTCCCGAGCAGTGTCTGGTACATAAAAGGTACACAATAATTATCAGATGTTTTGGTTTCTCTTTAAAGTTAAAATAGAAAAAACCTCCCTGCAGTCTCTGTAAAGGTTATAAATAATGTATTAAATGGAATCTCAAAGTCCTTTAGTCCACTGCAGCAGAATCTGTCTGCGCCTTATCCTTTCCCTTCAGACTTTACCAACTGTATGAACTCTGGTGGACTTCTAATCGCCACTGTATGCTGCTTTTTACCTGAGGACTATTTCTGAAGACTTGGAAGGACAGAAATGCCTGAGCAATAATATTCTCACCCCAGAAGCCCTCAAATTGTGACTCCGGGGTGTTGATGCATAAATGCCTCAATTTCCTAGCTGCTCAGGATAACTCTTGAGGCTTCCCAGTGTTTCTCCACAAGATCAAGCTCTAGCTAATTGCAGTGGTAGATGGCTAGACCACACATCCTTTATGGGCTGCTTTCTCTTTCTTTTATCATTTCTCTACTTCTCCTGCTGTTTTGTAATAAAAATACTTGCACTGAATTATTGTGTCAGGATCTGCTTCTGGACTCAAAATGAGATTTAAAAATTGGAAGCTATTAATATATAATGACTCCTTCTAGTCTTGTAGGTAGAAGTCGGACCTTTTAACATAAAACAATTGTGTAAATGTGTGCTATTCTATAGATCTCAATAATTATTAAAAGTAATAGCATATTTCTTTGATATTTAGCTCATCTCCAAACATCTTACCCTGCAGTCCTCATTTCTGTATGGCATATTTATTTTCTTATGCTCCTTCCACAATGATTAAATGTGTTTGATTTACTTGTGTCTGGATTATTCATTTGACTATTACATGGTTCCCAAATCAAGCTCTATTCCAAAATAATCCATATCTTTGGGGTTGTGAATCAGATATTGACACTTTAAAGATCTAATGGTCTCTTGCAACTAATATGGGCAACTTTGGTAAGTCTTCCACAAATTTCCCCTTTTCCAAAATTTCAATAATTTTCCTTTCTTCTCCAGAGTTCTCTGAAGTTCTGTACAATCACAGAGTTCTATTTTTTTAATCTTAAAAGCCTCTTTTCTATGTTAGCATTTGCTTATGAGTTTAATATTAGAGTTTTAAATTTAGTGATTTAGAAAATGTTATCAATACTTGAATCATTTAAATCTTCAAGCCTTCAATTTTGTAACTCAACAAACTGTTGATTTCAAAGTATTTGAAATACATTAATTTACAGACATGTTAACGTTCATTTCAAAAATATTAAGCATTAATACAATGTGGTATTGGCATAAAGATTGAAATATAGATCAATAGAAGAGAATAGAGTCCAGAAGCAAATCAATATGATATTCAACAAAGGAGCCAAGGCAATGCATTGGAAAAAGAGTCTTTTCAACAAGTAGTGCAGGAATATTGGTTATCCATATAATATATACAAAAATTTTGACTCATAATTTGTACCAAACACAAAAATTAACTGAAAATGAATCACAGATAAACTTAAATATAAAAGCTCAAACCATAAAACCTCTACAGACAACACAGGAGAAAAACTCTGTAACCTTNAGGATGGTGAAGCTGGGATAGGAGAGTGTGGCGGTGACAGAAAACTCGGGTTTGTTCCTAAGTCATAGAGATATGCTGAAACTCTTCCGTAGAGCTGAGGTGCATTATGGAGTCAGAGGATAATTTCTAATTAGGTGGATGCAGATAGGGCACTGAAAGGAAATGTGAACCAAAAAAAGTAAATGTGGTCTTGTCTTTGGTCATTGACTAGTGAGCTTTAGGAAATTTTGGTAACACTAAAATTGGTGTATTGTGTTAAAATTGGAACTTTAAAAAGAGGAAAGAAAAACGGGATACTCGGGGTGTGGAAAAGATTCCCTGGCTGCTTTGTATTTTTTCTCTGCCAAAAAATGTCTGGGAACGGGGGTGTTTTCTCTAAGCCTATTTCCTTTCCTTACACGTGTTTTCTTGAGCTTTCTATTTTTTTGGTACCAGAACAAGCACAGGCTGTTTTGGGGGCTGTCCTTATCCTTGATGTGCCCGGCAAGACATGATGAGCTCACTGGTCCCAAGCAGTGGTCACATTTCCCTTACACCACCCTTAGTTGGTAAAAGATCAGATGACTTATGGCCCCATCTCCCTACTCGATGCCCCTTCTCTAAGCTCCCACAACATCCAAGCAAACAGAACAGAAGGTTTCATGGAATTGTAGGTCTGTTTTAATTCTGGGACAATAGAACTATTAATAAAGACCTATTTTTTCATGCTCTCTTAGAAATGAAAGAAAGCTTGGAGAAAGGTCTTTTAAAGGGGTTGATAAGAACCTCTCCTCTCTGAGAACTTGGGTATTACCAAATGAAATGTTATCTTCCTGGGAAATGAGAGAGTCTGGGAATCCTACGAAAATAAGCTGCTATTAAAGAGTCTCCTCTTTTCCTTGGTGGTTTCACATGTCTGCCAGTGTTCCTATTTAGAAGTTAAGGGTTTTCAGGCCACATGTCTTGTGTTCCTTTTGCAACTCCTGCAATACTTAATGATGGACATACTTGAGTGATTTGTTGCTGAACGAATGACTCNATTTTGCTTTTTTGCATTTCTTTTCCATGGGGATGGTCTTGATCCCTGTCTCCTGTATAATGTCACGAATCTCATTCCATAGTTCATCAGGCACTCTTTCTATCAGATCTAGGCCCTTAAATCTATTTCTCACTTCAACTGCATAATCATAAGGGATTTGATTGAGGTCATACGTGAATGGTCTAGCGGTTTTCCCTACTGTCTTCAATTTAAGTCTGAATTTGGTAATAAGACTAGGGGGTTGAGGGCAACAAAAATGGCTGTCCTAGAGTAACAACTCCTTCTAGCTTGATGAAGAAATCAGGAAAAATACCTTCTATCCCAGAGGGAGGAACCCGAATATATGCANTACTGTCTTCAATTTAAGTCTGAATTTGGTAATAAGACTAGGGGGTTGAGGGCAACAAAAATGGCTGTCCTAGAGTAACAACTCCTTCTAGCTTGATGAAGAAATCAGGAAAAATACCTTCTATCCCAGAGGGAGGAACCCGAATATATGCAGAGTGCAGAACTACAGTTGGAGGAGAGGCAAGAGGATTTTAAAGGCTACATTCCCCAAAGTCAGGGAAATAGTATCTATGTAAGACTAAGGCTTAATCAGAATATAAGAGCATACAACCCCTACCCCACTGGGTTCACAGTGTAAAAACCACTGAGTAAAAGCAGCAGTGGGCTACTGCTAGGAGACATGTAACATTCATACCCTCTACATATAGCGTATAAAAGGAAGATCTAAAGCTGAGAGTAGAGCAAGATACTAAGAAACACCACCTTGGCAACCAGCCCTCAATCTAAACTGAGTTATCATTAGAGAAAGCTTTATGTTCTTAGAGTAAAAAAGGAACCACAAACCTCAAACTCAAGCTGACTCTTTCATTAATCAAACCTCTAATATCAATACTAAAGGCCTAACAGAATGAAAGATGTGTCTATTTCCAAGCTCAAAACCCACCTACCCCAGTCTCTACTGTTCTAACACAACACACACACACACATACACACACACTCTTTCTCTTTCTCTCTCTTCCTCTCTCTCTTCCCGCACCAGGAGCAGAAAAGTCAACAGAACCAGATGTGGCTATTATAGACATGTTGGAATTATCTAATGGAGGATTTAGAATAACTGTGATTAAAACAGAAAAGGCTCAATGGAAAAGTTGGACAATGGGTTAGATTATTTGGGTAATTTCAACCAAGACATGAAAACTATAAGGAGGAATCAAAATGGAAATGACAGAGATGAAAAACATAAAAATAAAGATCAGGAATGCTTTATATGGACTGATCAGTATACTGGATACAGCCAAGGATGGAAATCAGTAACCTTAAAGATATGTCAATTGAAATTACCCAAACTGAAACAAAAGAGTAGTAAGTGCAGGGAAAAAAATCCCAGGCATCCAAGAACCATGGAATAATATCAAATTATCTATATTCACTATTGGAATGCCAGAAGGAGAAGAGAAAGAAATGGATAGAAGAAATATTTGAGGAAATAACTGTTGACAATGTACAAAAATTAAACCAAACGACAGATTCAAGAAGTTCAGAGACTGCTAAGCAGGATAAATATTAACCAAGCAAACAAAAGCATACAATTAGGCATATCGAAATTAAACAATTGAAAACCAAAGATAAGAAAATATTTAAAGTTAAAAGAGACACATTACATACAATTGCACATCCACAGGCAAAAACAATAACAAAAAAACAAACTTGAAACTATATCTCATATCTTATACAAAAGCTAACTCAAAATGTTTTGTAGACATAAATATAAAACATAAAGCTATAAAACTTCTAGAAGAAAATTTAGGACAAAATATTTGTGATCTCAGATGAGGTAAAGGATTTATAGATACTGTACCCAAAACATAATCCATAAAAGAAAAAAATTATAAGTTGGATATTACCCTATTTGAAAACTTCTGGTCTGTGAAAGACACTATTAAATGCATAAAAATGATATGCTCAAGATTTGAAGAAAATATGTGCAAATCACATTTATGACAAAGGCTTGTATCTATAAAATATAAACAATTCACAAAACCTAATAACAAGACAACCAACAACTGATTTTTAGTTCTCTAGATGATTCAAACATACAACCAAGTTTGGAAACCTCTCTTCAATGGCATCCTCTCTTACTTTCTTGAGAATCTCCCCTCTCCGTCTTAGATTAGAGTTGGCTAGGAAATGTAAATTAAATCCCAGGCTCACTCAGATGCCTCTGAATTTTGTAGTGGCTTTCTGGTGTGTGTATTGGCAGCCTACAGCCAGCTGGACTGATATTTCACTTCTGGTCCTTCTGTGACTTTTGTTTATTTTTTCTTGGCATCCATAGATTTGTATTTGGCTTATTAAGGATGCATACCTCTTGAAAGCTAAAATATGGAATGTAAAACATATTTGCTTTAAAAGATCATTAAATGAAAATGCATTTTAACTTGTCCTTATGAATTCTTCATTGATAACGCTAATACACCTTTGAGCATCTCTCCAGGAGCAACTTGGGCATGCCTCTTTTAATTCAGGATAAACCTTCAGAAAAATCCACTAACAGTGGAAAAGTTGTGGTAAGTGAATTCTTCTAATATTTAGTTTTTGATTTGCTCATCAGTTATTCTAAGGAAAATTTCCTACTAGAGTGATGATATTCAGATTTCAGTAGGCAGAAAGATCACCTAGGGAAAAGTTATAAAAATTGTAGGTTCTTGGAACTTCCCTGGTGGTCCAGTGGCTAAGACTCCATGCTCCCAAAGCAGGCAACCTGGGTTTGATCTAGATAAAGGAACTAGATCTCACATGCCACAACTAAGAGTTCATATGCTGCAACTAAAGATCCCATGTGCTGCAACTAAGATCCGGTGCAGACAAATACTTAAAAAAAATGCAGACTCTTGATCTCTCCCTCCCAGAGATTGTATTTTACTGGGATGAGTCCCCCAAGCCTATATTTTAAATGAGTACCTTTCCATGATTCTAATGCAACCAGGACCATAGGAAGACTCCTTAAATATCCTGGAAAGAAAAATCATCTATGAGGATTTTGTGGTTAGGCATGTCCTGTAACTGAAAACTAGAGTAGACGTTGAACTTCACTGATGCAGACAATGTGAGACAAAAGAGAGCTTGCTAAAATATAACATGAGAAAATCTAGCTTTGAAAATGAGCCTTTCACTATTTTTTTCTTTTTTTGTAAATGACAGCTTTTGTGAAATGACTCACTGGAGAGTTATTATGGGCCATGCATGGTAATAGTCATTCATATTCTGGCCACAAATGCAATTCATTTGGTAAACACCAGGTTCTTCGAAGCTTGAAGCACCTAATGTAATTGCATTCTGCAGCTAGGAAGTGGTGATGGACCCCTGGGTGGCCATGTGGATCTCTCTGTTGAAGCATTGGATAGAAGCCTCAGTGTGTGGCTGTGCAGTGGAGCTGTGTAAGTTTTCACCCTTTCCCCTATCCCATTTCTTTAGGCTACTGAGTTATATTCAGAATCAAAAAGGAAGACTGTTTTTTTTTCATCTTAGGGTTCTGACTGAATGTGAGAACATTCTGTTTAGAAGGCTGATATTTAAAAAAAAAAATTACTTTCTCAAACCAGCAAGCGAAAATGTGAAGTTAGTTTGGTATCATCACTATACTGTCTTTTGCTTTTTCCTCAGATTTTAGCCTTTTCTTTAGTCAGGAATCTGGGATACACTGCCATTATATCCACCCCCCAAATACTTACTCCATCAAACATTTTCTTTTTTTACTTCATTTGCCATTTTGCTGAAAACAACTGGGAATGGCATTATGGTCTCAGATAATAGTAGAAAAATTAAATGTGTTGAAAAGCTGTCTGGTGCCTTTTCTAAGAGGGCGAGTGAGGCTCATTGTCATACATAAGCCTATTGGTTGAGTTCTAATGGAGGGCACAGAAGTGTGATTCCAGAAAATCTTATTGTGAATTTTGGGAGCTCAAGCGAGTCACATACTCACCACTGCTCAGGCATCCCATACTTTGCATTTGCTAAATTGTATTTTTCATTAGAGATAACACTTGTAACAAGCCAGAGGAAAGTAGGTCTTGCTGCAGCTTAATTTGAAGAAATTGATTAAGATAAATTTAAGACTGTGCCCATCTTAGAGAAAAATGAAATAACTCATTATGAAAAGAATAGACTGCTTGCTATTATTTTGATAGGGAGTAATTTAAAGAGCAAATTTATGAAGTGTTGAAGCCAACTTCTTGGCATTTGTAATTTGCCTGGTGGTTCCTAAAGAAGAAAAATAACTTATGTGAGGAGGTAAGTAGATGCTAACACAGAAAAATTTGGAAAAAAAAAAACACAAAATGATAAAAGAAAAATAATATTGTTAACATTTTGATGCATGTGATTCTAGCCAATGTTCTGTTACATGTAGAAGTTTTCTGACATTTTATACATTCCTCTGTAAACTGCCTTTTCTTTTATCCACTCTTAGATTATAAGCATTTTCCAGTGTTATTAAAATGTTTTCACAAATATAAATTTAATGTATGCATAATGCTACCTTTATTTATGCACCATATTTAATTAATCATTCTTTTATAACTGGACATTATCTATAATACTCTAACAATCTTGATNACTCTTAGATTATAAGCATTTTCCAGTGTTATTAAAATGTTTTCACAAATATAAATTTAATGTATGCATAATGCTACCTTTATTTATGCACCATATTTAATTAATCATTCTTTTATAACTGGACATTATCCATAATACTCTAACAATCTTGATTCATCATATAAGGCCTAAAATATCTGGAAGATCTCATATTTTGAACAAGTAAATTAAATGTCAGATGGTGGATTCTGGGTCACCCTGTTTATAGTAACTAACTTACCTCTGGAGAAAATATAAAATGTTGAATAGGATTTGAGGCCTTAATGACTGCTTATGTGGGGAATATCTTTATGTTATATTTGGTGTTAATTATTTCCAGAGTTGCTTTCACATTTGAAGTAGGTATATAATAGCAGTAGTTTTAGCTGTTTTTGCAAAGAGGTGAGGAGAAAATGCAGGGCAGATAGATAATAGTTCCAAGTCTGCAAAGTTGTAGAAATTCATTGTGAAGTCTCAGGATGTTCGGTCTCATCGACGTCGTCAATAGGCAGAGAAAAGGAGCAATGGACTATGGTGAGAAAAATGAAAGTCTGTGCAGTAGGATTTGACATAGAAATACTTTGGGGACAGAAGTGACAAAACCAACTTTTTACCACATAAAAGTTTGGTATCTAATGCTACTATAGATTTTGGCTGGCCACAGCAAAGGCTAATTTTGGCAAGGGGAGGAGGACTCAGACTCCCATACAGAAAGCCTGAATAAAGTGATGAACATCATGATAAATGAATGAATGACTCTTTCTCATTTCCCAATCCTCTGACACAAACTGAGTGTCCAAAATTTCAATTAAACTGATAAAAACTGCTGGATTTAGCATCAGACCCCACAGGTTAATGGTTCAGTCTCACAGTACTGCCCCCATTTCAGATGCCAGTTGCAATGGGGTGCCCAAGTCATCTGTACTTCTGTCTAGTTTGGCTGGAATGAGTCACAGAACTTAGGAAAATTCTATACAGTAGTCCTTCTTTATCCACAGTTTCACTTCCTGTGGTTTTAGTTACCTGTGTTCAACCCTCAGTCCAAAAATATTAACTGGAAGATTCCAGAAATAAACAATTCAGAAGTTTAAATTGTAAGCAAAAAAAAAAAATTGCATGCTGTTCTGAGTAGTATGAAGAATTGTCCCTTTGTCCAGTAAATCCACACTGTGTATGAGTCTTAGACATTATACCCTGTGGGCAAGGCAGGGGACTAAGGTACTTACTATTATGGTTTATAATACAGGGGAAAAAAAGAGGGGGTGTCTTCTGTGATCGCTCAGATGGTAAAGAATCTGCCTGCAATGCAGAAAACCCTGGTTCGATTCCTGGGTCAGGAAGATCTCCTGGAGAAGGAACAGGCTACCCATTCAAGTATTCTTGGGCTTCCCCAGTGGCTCAGACAGTAAAGAATAAGCCTGCAATGAGGGAGACCTGGGTTTGACCCCTGGGTTGGGAAGATCCATCTTAGACNGGACATTATCTATAATACTCTAACAATCTTGATTCATCATATAAGGCCTAAAATATCTGGAAGATCTCATATTTTGAACAAGTAAATTAAATGTCAGATGGTGGATTCTGGGTCACCCTGTTTATAGTAACTAACTTACCTCTGGAGAAAATATAAAATGTTGAATAGGATTTGAGGCCTTAATGACTGCTTATGTGGGGAATATCTTTATGTTATATTTGGTGTTAATTATTTCCAGAGTTGTTTTCACATTTGAAGTAGGTATATAATAGCAGTAGTTTTAGCTGTTTTTGCAAAGAGGTGAGGAGAAAATGCAGGGCAGATAGATAATAGTTCCAAGTCTGCAAAGTTGTAGAAATTCATTGTGAAGTCTCAGGATGTTCGGTCTCATCGACGTCGTCAATAGGCAGAGAAAAGGAGCAATGGACTATGGTGAGAAAAATGAAAGTCTGTGCAGTAGGATTTGACATAGAAATACTTTGGGGACAGAAGTGACAAAACCAACTTTTTACCACATAAAAGTTTGGTATCTAATGCTACTATAGATTTTGGCTGGCCACAGCAAAGGCTAATTTTGGCAAGGGGAGGAGGACTCAGACTCCCATACAGAAAGCCTGAATAAAGTGATGAACATCATGATAAATGAATGAATGACTCTTTCTCATTTCCCAATCCTCTGACACAAACTGAGTGTCCAAAATTTCAATTAAACTGATAAAAACTGCTGGATTTAGCATCAGACCCCACAGGTTAATGGTTCAGTCTCACAGTACTGCCCCCATTTCAGATGCCAGTTGCAATGGGGTGCCCAAGTCATCTGTACTTCTGTCTAGTTTGGCTGGAATGAGTCACAGAACTTAGGAAAATTCTATACAGTAGTCCTTCTTTATCCACAGTTTCACTTCCTGTGGTTTTAGTTACCTGTGTTCAACCCTCAGTCCAAAAATATTAACTGGAAGATTCCAGAAATAAACAATTCAGAAGTTTAAATTGTAAGCAAAAAAAAAAAATTGCATGCTGTTCTGAGTAGTATGAAGAATTGTCCCTTTGTCCAGTAAATCCACACTGTGTATGAGTCTTAGACATTATACCCTGTGGGCAAGGCAGGGGACTAAGGTACTTACTATTATGGTTTATAATACAGGGGAAAAAAAGAGGGGGTGTCTTCTGTGATCGCTCAGATGGTAAAGAATCTGCCTGCAATGCAGAAAACCCTGGTTCGATTCCTGGGTCAGGAAGATCTCCTGGAGAAGGAACAGGCTACCCATTCAAGTATTCTTGGGCTTCCCCAGTGGCTCAGACAGTAAAGAATAAGCCTGCAATGAGGGAGACCTGGGTTTGACCCCTGGGTTGGGAAGATCCATCTTAGACGTTATACCCTATAGGCAAGGAGGGGGGCTGCTGTACTTACTTTTACAGTTTATTATAAAGAAAAAAAAAGTAGTGAGATAACGAGTTACATAGGGCGAAGATCAAAAGGGTCCTAAGTGCAGGAGTCTTGATCTCCATGGAGCTGGAGGTAAAGGCTACCTTCCTGACACCTGAATGTGTTCATCAACTGGGAAGCTCTACAGACCCTGTCATTTAGTCATTCCTATGGAGGTCTAATTATCCTGGAAAGTGAAAGTGAAGTCACTCAGTCATGTCCAACTCTTTGCGACTCCATGGACTGTAGCCTACCAGGCTGCTCTGTCCATGGAATTTTCCAGAC
This sequence comes from Neotragus pygmaeus, assembly GCA_006410875.1. Classification (NCBI taxonomy): domain Eukaryota; kingdom Metazoa; phylum Chordata; class Mammalia; order Artiodactyla; family Bovidae; genus Neotragus; species Neotragus pygmaeus. Next base: position 299,090 of record SJYV01029207.1, on the reverse strand, counting down.
AAGAGTACTGGAGTGGGTTGCCATTTCCTTCTCCAGGGAATCTTCCTGACCCAGGGATTGAACCTGGGTCTCCCATATTGCAGGCAGATGCTTTACCATCTGAGCCACCAGGGAAGTCCCATGTGCTGGAACGACTGATTAAGTAATCAGTCATACTCAGTCTCTAGTCTCTATTCCTCCCCTTCAGAGGAATTCTATTAATTGATAAAGCAGCTTAAATGAGTGAAGCTTCATCCTATAAACAGCCCTTGAGATTCCCTCCATAGGGGATCTCTTCAGCCCTTGCCTGCTATCTTTCCTCCCAAATCCATCTGCTCTGCGTCAGAGGCAATTTCTGCTTTAATGCATCACAAGCAGGCTTCTTGATAGTAACACTTTGATCCCAGTCCTGATTCATCTCACAGGTCGGCCCCTAGATCTGCCTTTGGCCCAGACTCTGCATTTACTGGCAGTCCCAACTCCTATCACCTCTGCCCAGTCTGGGGCCTTATTTATCTAGGAAGGGGGCAACGAACACATACAAAGAAACATACAGAACAAGTTTTATTCAGAACTGCTAACTGGCACTTTGCCATAATATTAACGATATTAATAACAACAACATTAAAAACCAGTAATAGTTATACAGAGCTTACCAAGTGACTGGTATTGCTGTAAGCATTTATATGTATTATTTTAATTAATTTTTAATTAACTTTTATAATATCCCTATAAGTTGTTATCACCATTTTACAGATGGGGAAACCAAGTACAGAAAAGTGATTCAGATAGTAGGTAGAAGAAACGGGGTTCAAACCCAGCCATTCTGATGCCAGTACTAAGCCCACATGAGGCTACACTGATAGATCAGGAAAGAAAAGGAATGAATAAGAAAAATTTCCTGGAGAAAGGTTTGCAATTTCTTTAAGCAAGGGAGCACATAAGCCTGAAGATCAGGTGAGAAGAGGCATTCCAAATCAAGAAAATACTCTGTTATCCAAGGTCCAAGAAACTAATGTGATTCTTTTTAGCTTAATGTTTTTGTATATGCTAGTTTCTGCACTAGCAATGCTTTCTCTTTTTACTCATTTGACTGACTTCTGTTCATCTTAGAAAACTTAGCTTGGACACTATTTTGTTTTGAAGCCTTCCTTGCAAGCAGTGCTCTTGGTTTACTGCTCTCTGCTCACCCTGTGCTGACTTCTGACATAGCTCTTGGTAGACTGATTGTAAAATATGTCCCCTATTGCCCTCTTCTCTCTCTGTATGCATGCACTCTGCCATGTACCTTTGCAGCTCTATCCAGGAGGTGGGATCTGTTTCCCCTGACCTTTAAGCATGGGCTGGCCGTGTGACTTTCTTTAGACAGTTTGTCTGATGATGTGCCAATTTCATTCTGGACCCCTAGAGATCTTGTAACTGACTCCTAGTGTCTTGGAACCTGCTTTTTCCACGAGAACAGGTTAGGATGCCCTGTTAGAGGGGTAAGAAGCACATGGAGGAAAGCTGGGCCAACCCCAGAAATAGAGCCCTTGGCTAACCCACCAGTTGATCACAGATGCATAAAGACTTAGCCCACAAAAGAACTATCAAGTTTGGCCCAGATCAACAATCAGGTCTGCTTAGTCAACTTGGAATCATGAGAAAAAAAAAACAACTAACGGTTATTATTTTAAGCTGCAAAGTTTGAGGATGATATATTGCACAGCAATTACCAATGAATACAGAAATTGATGCCCAAAACAACATCTTCAAGTATGTGGCACTGGCTTTGTGTCTGAGTGGTGAGTGGAGACTAGAAAAGAGATGAGCAACTGCAAACTCTGGTTGGAAAAATGAAGAAATTTTTAGGGGAGGCTGGAAAAATAGCAACTTGTGCTATGGAGTAATGAAATGCTAGCAAACTTGCAGTATAGAATGTGTTCCTAATGACCTTGCAGATTCAGCTAAGAAGATTGTGCAGATTGTGCTCTATGCACGATGTGGAAAGTATCAGTTAGTTGCTGCCTAATGGAAACGATAAGGTAAAGAAAAAGAAGATTAACGTAATAACAACACAACAACTGGTCAGGGTGTAAAATGAGTAGAATAGAAAATAAAAACATTTCTCATTTCTAGTCTCTCAAGTCAGAAAAAGATCAAATACAGGGTGTATCAGAAAGACATGGCCTTGGGACAAAGGTAGACATGGAAGCAGGGAAGAAATTTACAGAATCCAGGACAAACATATTTTGATCAACTAAAGAAAAAACATGGTTGGTTAGAAGTGAGAAATTAATATGCAAGGAATCTAGAGAGCTCTGAGATGTCTTTAAAATTTGAACATGCACTTATTTCTAAACCTGCCAACTTTTCTGTCACCGTTTTCTCTTCTTTCCTCATTGCTCTGCTTAGTATTGAGTTGGTAAAAAAGTTCATTTGGGTTTTCCCAGAGGATAGTGCAGAAAACCCAAACAAAACTTCCGGCCAACCCAAAACTTTCCTTATCACTCAACGATGAACAACATAGCAACTTAAATAACTTTGTAATATTCCCCAACTCTCCTTTTTTATGAAAAGGCTGCATGATGAGTTTTAAAAATAATTATGATAACTGAATACTTGGTAAACATACTATTGAAAACTGTATACCTTTAAAAAATAAGGTATAACTTAATAGCATTTATTATTGTGGGCTTTCCAGGTGGCTCAGTGGTAAAGAATCCGCCTGCAATGGGTTTGATCTCTGGGTTGGGAAGATTCCCTGGAAGGGGAAATGGCAACCCACTCCAGTATTCTTGCCTGTGGACAGAGGAGCATGGTGGGCTACAGTTCATGGGTCAGAAGAGGATAGGACTTAGTGATTAAACAACAACAACAAATTATTGTGGTAGGCACCCACTTTTAAAATTGGAAACCAAAGGCAAATCCAGTCTTATCAAGTCCATGCGTCAACTGAGATTCTCTTAAGTAGAACACCATGGATTTCTTTCTTCTATATTTTTTCTGGTAAGCAAAAGAGTTTCAAATTCCTTTTTTTTTTTTTCCTTTCTTTTAACCACTTGTGGATTTGGGCATAGTTTAAAGCCTTGTCTTTTGGGCTTTTGCTTTCTACAAGTCACAGGGTGGGAACGTTTATGTTTGCCAAAACTGAAAATACCAGAATCCAAAAAATCATATTAATAATAAGCTGTAATATTCTGTTTCCATTGCCAGAGCAAGCCCAGCTCCTTCCTGGTTAGATGAGGTCAAATGGAGACTTCCTTCTGAGCCACTTCTAGATAAAGCTATTTGGAATCTCCACATATTTTCAGTGAGCAGATAACAATAATGATGGTGGTGGTAGTGATAGTGATGCTAATAAACTTTTCTGAATAATTCCTGAAACTCTTGTTTCCTACTGTATAAAATGGATGAAAGATACACTATTTGGATTCAAAATAGTTTACCAGTGTGGTGTGGCGATGTGCAAAGCAGAAAGCATCATGGGATCCACTAGCAAAAGAAGTAAAATATGATAAGCAAGTCTCTCTTTTCAACCTCATTATGGTTGGAAGTTCACCCAAATAAGCATCCAGCTATGAGTCGCTGTGTCTGTAAGTTTTGAATATGTTGGAGGGGTGTAGAAGCTAGCAGGCGGAATCAGAAGTTCAGCCCATAAGAGATTTAAAGAAAGAGCATCTGGCTTTAAACAGTGGGTCAGGAAGGTTGCATGATCATTAGAACCTCTGTTTGTGGCATTACAGAATAACTTGTATAAACTAACTCTCCTGCCAGAACAATTTAAAAAGCTGTGTAAAGCAATTTGAAGATACTGGGGAGCAACTTCCCTAAAGTCAGGATTAAACAATAGCATTAAAGGCAATCCTGGAGCAGACAATGTTCCCATTGCCTAATACTGTTTTGCAACTTCTCAGAATGTAGAGACTTAAAATAATAACCTGTTATCTTCTCACAGTTCTAGAGGTTGACAGATTCAGTTGTGCAGTTCTTATTTCACGTCCTTCATGTGCAGCCAGATAGTGTCGGAAGCTGGACTCATTTGAAAGCTTCTTCACTCACGTGTCTCGAGTCTGGCTGGGAGGTCTGAACAGGTGGGGAGTGGCCGAGCATTTATCTCTATTGGAATCCTCTCCACGTGAGTAGTTTGGGCTTTCTCAAACTTGAAAGTCTCAGTGTAGCTGGACTTCACAAGTAGTGACTGGCTTCTACCAGATTGGGCATTTTACGAGACAGGAAGCAGAGCTCCAGGTCTTTTAAGACCTGGGCCCTAAAATGGCACAGCATCACTTCTGCCATATATGTTGGTTAAAGCAGTCCTGGAAATCACCCACTTGTAAGGGAAGGAGATCGAAGCTCATCAACTCAGTGAGAAGAGTGTCAAAGAATTTGAGGCTATCTTTATTAAGCCACAAACGAGTTCCAACAAAGCTTAAGTCAGCCTTGACTAAAGTTGATCTTCACATCCTCACGTGCCTCAGACAAAATTAAATCCTCCAAGGAGAAGNGAATTTGAGGCTATCTTTATTAAGCCACAAACGAGTTCCAACAAAGCTTAAGTCAGCCTTGACTAAAGTTGATCTTCACATCCTCACGTGCCTCAGACAAAATTAAATCCTCCAAGGAGAAGGACTACTTTAACCAGAGACCTTACAAGTTGTTCAAGCAAAATGTTTGATATTCAATAAAAAATTACCAGGAATACCAAGAAATAGGAACAGGCTAAAAAGCAAAATAAAAAGTAAATAAAAGAAACAGGTCCAGATGTTGGAGTTAAATTATAGAAAATTTAAAATACCTATGATTAATATTATCAAGATTTCTTAAAAGATAGCTTTGCCAGAAAACTGCTATATATAAAACGGAATAAAGTTGAGTAGAAATTCTAAAAATTAAAACTACAGTATATTATGAATTCAAACATGGAATAAAAATAAACCATTAAACTAAAATACAGACTAGTAGAAAATATACAGATCTAAGAACATATCATACAGATAAGAATTGAAAATACAGGATGAATGTAAGAAATATGCAGTAGATGGTTAAGATGACTACCGGATACAACTGGAGCTCCAGGAGAAGAGATAGAAGAAAACAAAAACAATTGATTTGAAAAAATACTGGCCAAAAATTTCCTGTAACTCAAGAAGTGCTATAAACCCCAAGCAGGATTAACCACGGAATCACATCTAGACAAAATACATTCAAACTGATAAAAACAAAATATAAAGAGAAATATCTTTAGAGTAATAAAAAATATACATTCTCCTTCAAAACAACAAGATTGATAGTTGACTTTTCCACAGAAATGTTGAATGTCAGAATTCAATAAAATGATTGATATCTTTGAGGAGCTGGAAGAAAATAACAACCAATTTAAAATTTTATATACCCTAGTGAAGATATATTCATAAATACAGAGTTAGACAAACAAAAATGAGAGAATTTGTCTTCAGAATATATATACTCAAAGAACTACTAAAAGCAAAGCTTCATTTCATGCAGAAAAAGAAACATATGACTTCATACAGAAATAAAATATTTCAAGAAGAAATAAAGATCATTGTGAGTGAGGAGAGGGTAGATAAATCTAAATAAATATTGATGATTGAAAATAATTATAAAATCTTTTATTATTATATAGAGTGCTATAATCATGTGAACAACAGAATGGGCAGCAATGGGGAATGATAAAGAGTTGAAGTGATATAAGATTGCATTGTTTGGGAAGCAGTAAAAGAATTGTTAGGAAGACTGTCAAAAATTAAGAATGTACCTTGAAATGTCTAAGATAACCACTAAAAACACTGTTAAAGAAGAAGACAGAAAAAGTTATAAATATATTTGATTCATAAAAGGCAAGAAAGTTGCCTTTCTGTTGTTTTTTTAAATAACAGAAATAGATGCAATGAATAGAAAATATAAAGAGGAAACTGACAAATCCAAAATCAAGGAAGATTTTAACTCAAAAGTCTCAGTGATAAACAGAACAAGCAGACCAAAAAAAAAAAAAAAGAAAAGAAAAAGAGAGAGAGAGAGAGAGAGAGAGAGAGTGGGAGAAAGAAGGAACAACTAATAAAGATACAGATAATCTGAACAACATTTAACAGACTTGAATTAATTGACCTATATAGAGTAGTATACCACAAAACTAAAATAAACTATTCATTTCAAGCACACGTGGGGTTTCCCAATGCAGACCGCATTCAGTCATAAAGAAAGTCTTAACAAATTTCAAGAGGATGAAAACTTAATACTAGTACACTCTGACAAGAATGGAAATAAGTTGAATCAACAACAGAAAAATGGCAAAAAATAAGTCCCCAAATTCAGGAAATTAAAGAGTATACTTCTAAAATCCCAACTGATCAAGAGAAAACAGAAATGATCAATACTGGAAACAAAAATGGGGAACACAAACACAGATCCTACCTTCAAAAATAATAACAGAATATTACTATGGCAGCTTTAATATTCTGATAAAAACATACACACAGTCTGATTAAAAAAAAAAAGAAATAGAAAATCTAGATACTTACATAACTAAAAAAGGAAATTCCAGGTGGTTTCACAAGCAAATTCTACCAAACTTTGAAGAAAATCAGCAGGATTGTTACCCAAACTCTTCTACTAATGCCCAGTACTCTGTTAAATGCCAGGACAGTACACCCTGCAGAGGTACATGGATAGTGTTCTGACTGCATGTAGTTCATTTGTTCTGGAGGAATTTGGAAAGCTTTGCAGAGAAGGTACAGTTGAGTTGGGTCTATAATGTAAGGCAGCAAAACCCACCAGACGAGAAAATGAAGAGATGGCATTCCAAAAGTGAAAACAAGAGCTCATCTCTGAGCTCATCCTGAGCACATTGAGTTACAGTCAGGGGAACAGTTTGGTGGAATGGGCATAGGTGGAAGATATTTTATCACAAGATGGTAAATATACTTTATATAAAGAAAACCAAAAATTCAAAGAAGAAATTGACCAATCCATACTCACTGGAGACTTTAAGTCAACAGTCTTGGTGATAAACAGCAAGCAGGAAGAAGTGCTAAGGAAAGGTAATTAGTGAGTGACCCTCTGTCTTATTTCTTTCACGTTGACTCAAAAGTAACTCCTATAAGTTAAGGTCATTGCTTTTCTCTTTGCCAGTTTGAAGAAAGCATTTAAATTACCTTGGCTGGAGGCAGGGGTGTAGGGAAGAGTATGGGGTGAGGGTAGAGGATATTAGGGAGTAGGGAGAGGAAAGACAGCTAGTATTTGCCATTATCCCAGACATGTGATCCTGCTGCCTCAGCAATGACAACTATACTCAGGTATTGATCCAGAGTCCCAGTTATCTCCTTCTCTACGTTCCAGTTCTTGCAACCTGGCTTCCAGTTTTGTTTTTCCAACTGACTCTTGATATTTTCATGCCCAGTATAATAAGAATCAAAGCACAATTAGTAAGGGTCAAGGCTGAAAATGACCTGTTACTGGGTGGATCATTGTTATGACAATAAAGCCCCCAAACTAGAGTAGCCCATTTGTACTTTATCCTGAAGTCACATGAGACAATTGGATATGCTAGGGAGACCAGACCAATAACCAATAGAGGACAAACCAAGGTAGCATAAAATTAAGCTATTATATTTTCAACATAAGCTTCCAGTCGTGTGGAGTGAAATCACAAAGGAGAAAAATAAAGCCTTCAGAAGACAGGGGAGTCAAGTGGGTGATATTTTTCATCATGACCACCCAGGAAAGAAAAGAGCATAAACACTTTGTTTTCATAAAGAAATGAAGTTAGAAAACCCTAGAGAAAATACTGAGAGGGGGAAAAATAATGGCTATGTCACTTAGGCTATATCTATAGGAAACTAAAACAACTAATCAAAGTATTAATAGTTGAAGTGATGTTAAAAGAAAACATCAAGTTTGGTGCTTAATCACTTTTTGTTATTTGAGCCTGAAAAGCCTTAAAGAATCTCTTGTGTTCAGAAAATTGGAAGTAGGTTCAACATTCTTTCAAAGGGGTTAGTTTCAAACAAATAGTTTGAAAGTCCCAGAAGTAAGCCTGGAAGTAGTGCCAAAGACCTTGAATGCTCTCTATGATTTTACCCCTGGTTAATTGGCCTCAGCCAGACTTTTGCTGTGTTTTTGTCTGGGGTTGTTTTGGATGACATTTCACTCATCATGTATCAAGATTTTGTAGTTAGATGCTGCTGGGTTGTTACTAGTATCTCCTTAAATGCCTTCTGTTTGACATCATTTTCACTTGCTTTCAAAGATGAATTCAACAAGCCAACCAAAAGTGTTGAGAATAGTGTGTGTAATGGACATTAGGAAATGGCTGGCCTCCTTCTGACTAGTTGGCACTAAGCTCTGGACCAAAGTAGTCAGTTTAACTGCCTGGGAACATTTTGTTTAACCTGAGGAAATTTGTTGACCTGAGAAAAGTAGATTCACCAAGCCCATTTGCATTTTTTAATAAAGAAATGCTGAGTTAAAAGATTCTGGTTGATCATTTTGGAAATTTTGGCTTTCATTCACCGATCAAGTATTTATTGAGAGCCTACTATATTTCAGGAATAATGTGCTTTGTGTGACTATTTAGGATAGTGTTTTCCAAACTGAACATCAAGATGTTAATAGATGTTCCTTTGATACAAAGACTTTTGGCTAAATGAGCTGGCAATATAAACTTTCCTCTTTGAGTCACAGAGCACAGCAAAGCAGTAAAGTTTCAGATAAGTCTTGCAGCAAAGAAACCTACTTAATTTTTCTTTGATTAACTCAGTATTTTCTTTTCTTATTTCTGATCATGGGATCCTTTATTTTGGAACATCTATTAAACTTCATAAGCTACTAGGAAATTCCAGGGAACAAGGACTGAATTAGCCTTAGGTATAGGCAGACCCCTATGCCCACCCCAGCCATTTACTAATTGGGTAATGGAAACTGATGAGCCTTCATGATGTACCACATATTAGACAAACACCTAACAGAAAATGGTTCTTAAGAAGAAACTGTACTAAAACACATCTTAATGGCCAAAAAGTTCCATGGGAACATTTATACAAATTATTTTTTCTCCCTCATTTCCTGTCTCCGTGTTTTAATCTCTTTTATCTTTCTTGAGTCTTAAGCCCAGAAAGGTAGCAGTTTCTTTTGCTTGAACTGTCTTATTGTCAGCCATGCTTGCTCCTTCTCTTTCAGCCAGTTTCTTAAATGAGTTTTGATGCCTATTGCCTATGTTAAAAAGAGGTTTGGCTTTACCTTTTCATTCATGATGCATGACAGAGCTTCATCAAGCCAAAAGCTGACCAACAAATATGAAGGAGATGATTTTGGAGACAGATTTCCAAAGTGGTGGGTGGCTGTGCAGCCAGGAATCTGTCATAAATATGAAGAATGTTCAGAGAATGAGCAGAAGACCAGAGAGTTGCCCCAAGTACATAATCAGGTTAGTTACAGCAAGAGTCAAGGGCATCATTAAAATAGTAGAGGGTGTCGGTCAAATGGTCTGGTGAGTATGACAGCATCCCTGGGAACATGGGACTCACTGAATGTAGAAGAAATTCTGAGCTTAAAAGAAGAACCTCGGCAGCTTTCAAAATTGTGATAGTGAAGATATTACTCTGTGAAGAAAAAAGGCTCAATTTAGCTCTTTTTCAACTTTGATCTTAAATGTAAACTCTAGAAAAAAAATTGCTTTTAAGACTACACTTTTTCTATGAATGATCAGGTGCCTCCAGGCATGGAGGGCAGTGGTATTTTGTCTTTTAACACAGTTCAAAGCCAAACAGAACTATACTGAGGAAGCGTTTCAAAAATGTAGAACAAAACAAATCAACATAATAAAATGCAGTATCAGAAACAGCAAGGACCTAACAGAAGCAGAAAATATTAAGAAGAGGTGGCAAGAGGACACAGAACTGTATAAAAAAGGCCTTAATGATCCAGATAATAACAATGGTGTGGTTGCTCACCTAGAGCCTGACATCCTGGAATGTGAAGTCAAGTGGGCCTTTGGAAGCATTACTGTGAACAAAGCTAGTGAAGGTGATGAAATTCCAGTTGAGTTATGTAAAATCCTAGAAGATGATGCTGTGAAAGTGCTGCCCTCAATAGGCCAGCAAATTTGGAAAACTCAGTAGTGGCCATAGGACTGGAGAAGTTCAACTTCCACTCCAATCCCAAAGAAAGGCAATGCCAAAGAATGTTCAAACTACCATATAATTGTGCTCATTTCACATGCTAGCAAGATTATGCTAAAAATTCTTCAAGTTAGGCTTCAGAAATATGTGAATCAAGAACTTCGAGATGTACAAGCTAGATTTAGAAAAGGCAGAGGATCCAGAGATCAAATTTCCAACATCTGCTGTATCAGAGAAAAGCAAAGGAATTCCAGAAATACATCTATTTCTGTTCATTGACTACATGAAAGATTTTGACTGTGTAGATTACAACATACTCTGGAAAATTCTTAAAGGCTGGGAACACCAGACCATCCTACCTGTCTCCCGAGAAACCTGTATGAAGGACAATAACAACAGTTAGAACCGGACATGGAACAATAGACTGGTTCAAAATTGGGAAAGGAGTATGTCGAGGCTGTAAACTGTCACTCTGTTTGTTTAACTTATATGTGGAATACATCATGTCAAATGCTGGGGGAATGAATCACAAGCTATAATCAAGATTGTTGGGAGAAATATCAACAACCTTAGAAATGAAGATGATACCATTTTAATGGCAGAAAGTGAAGAGGAACAAAAGAGCCTCTTGATGAAGGTGAAAGAGAAAAGTGAAAAACTTGGCTTAAAACTCAACATTCAAAAAACTAAGATCAAGGCATCTAGTCCCATAACTTCATGGCAAATAGATGGGGGAAAAGTGGAAACTGACAGATTTTATTTTCTGGGCTCCAAACTTATTGCAAACAGTGACTGTAGCCAAGAAATTAAAAGATACTTGCTCCTTGGAAGAAAAGCTATGACAAACCTAGACAGTGTATTAAAAAGCAGATACTACTTTGCCAATAAATGTCTGTATAGTCAAAGCTACGTTTTTTCCAGTAGTCATGTACAGATGTGAGAGCTGGACCATAAAGAAGGCTGAGCACTGAATAATTGATACTTTCAAACTGTGATGCAAGAGAGAGCCCTCTGGACTGCAAGAAAAAATCAAACCAGTCAATCCTAAAGGAAATCAACCCTGAATATTGATTGGAAGGACTGACGCTGAAGCTGAAGCTCCAATACTTCAGCCAACTGATGTGAACAGCCGACTCACTGGAAAAGTCCCTAATGCTGGGAAAGACTGAGGGCAGGAGGAGAAGAGGGAGAAGTTAAGATGATTGGATGCAATCACTGACTCAGTTGACGTGAGGTTGAACAAAATCCAGGGGATAGTGAAGGACAGGGAAGACAGGCGTGCTGCAGTCCATGGGGTTGCAAAAAGTTGGACATGACTTAGAAACTGAACAACGACAGGGAAAATTGGGCTTTATTGGCAGCGCAGTGGTCAAGAATCTGCCTGTCAATGCAGGAGACACAGATTTGATTCCTGGTTTGGGAAGATTCCCCTGGAGAAGGGAATGGCAGCCCACTCTAGTATGCTTGCCTGGGAAATCTCATGGACAGGGGGAGCCCAGAAGATTCCAAGAGTTAAAAGACTTAGTGAGTAAAACAACCAACAACCTTGATAATACAGGATAATATACTTATTTCAATGTCTGTAGCCTTAATTATATCTGAAAAATCCCTTTTTCCATGCAACATAATAGGTTCTGCGGGGTTAGGGTGTGGGATCTTTGGGGTACATGAGGGAGAGTAGGTCATTATTCTGCTGACCACAGACAGGGGTGACTCTGATGAGGTGGGAAAGTAACCACATCTTTGGAAGCCCGTGTGTGGCTGCTACGTGCTGGAACAAGGTTCTGGTTTCTCTTTTGCAGTTTGGATTGCCTCCGTGGCCAGTGCGGTGCTATTTGGAGGCTAAAGTGGGGCTCTGTCTCTGTGGCTCTTTGATGAAGAGAGTGATAGAGGACTGATTGCTTTTCATTACGCTCTATGGTGCCCCTGACCTCAGGCAACTTAACCCCTATACAACAGTAATTAAAAACCAATTTGTCCCCTTTACACTGTTTATCTGAAGACACATACCAAGATAAAAGAGACTTTGATGTCCTCCAGATTCTGCCAAGCCTTAGTTTCTGCCATCCTTTTCTTATACTTGATTTTCAGTTAATTGCACATAAAAAGATATGACAGATTTTACATCTGTTCTCTTTAACTGCCTTCATCATATACATTTCTAAAGGTGAAACTGGTTCCAAACCAGTTCTTTAAATTATCTTATTCTCTATTATAGAGAAGAAATCCTTAAGACAGTCCAGTATTTCTCAGACTTCTGGTCTTTCCACCCTGGTCCCATGCTCAGTCAATCCTCCTCAGTAACACATCTCATGAAAATAAATGCTCTTCATGGAATCACAGCTTGAGAACAGTGGATTGAGTCAATCTCTGTAATTTTATAAACTAGGAAACTCATACTAGAATAGGTTAAGTGCTACTTGACCAATATCATATAGCTACTTAGCTCAAAATTTAGGATTTGACCCCAATACTACTTCTGTCTATACTTTTAAGCTTTAGACTCTACATCAGTTTAGTTTCAAATTTAATCTCAGAATTTCAATTTTTCCTTTGTTTAAAGCAAAATAATTTTTCATATGTTTCTTGTTGGATTGTGTAGTTGTTGTTGTTGTTGTTGTTTAGTCCTATATTTTAAGAGACTTTACTATCTTTATTGGAAAAAATAATGTTCAAGGACCAGACATTGACATGGAGTCTCTTTCTATGCCCCCATATCAGCTCTTTTTTACAGACAGAGATTAGTTTGTGGGCTCATGTTTCCTTTTCTTGTCTGTTCTTTTTATCTTCCTTGTACGACTCACACTCCCCACAACTGCTCTTCACTTCTAGTTCTCTTTCTTTAATAATATTCCTCACTCTGCACGCCTCCTCAATTCCCCCAGGTCCAAGACTAAGAAAGGGCAGACACAAAGAGCTGCAGCGGTGGAGGCCGATTTAATTGCTTGGTCACGGTGTTACTTGGACCTTCTCTGAATCCCTCCTCCAGATGCTTACCTAATTTTCCTCCTCCTTGCTCTATTTTTTTTTCCCCTTTGAAAGAAAATATGCACAGCCCATCTACATCACCGCTTTCTGTTAGCTCAGGTAAGGAGTTAGACTCACCTAAAGATGGCTACATCAAGCATTTTTGCAGTGCCTTTCCCCTCAGCAATTGAAAACCTTCTGTGGGGGAGACATTTGCCATCTTTATTATGTCCTGTTCTGCCCTGCTGTTTTTTCTGCAATGATGCTCAGCAAACTTGGTCAGTAGTTGAATTCACTGAGAAAGGCCAAGTAGGTTGTGTCAAAAGGATAGTAGGGCAAGAGAATTGAGGAAATTAACAAGAGAGTGCTCACAGTAGAACATGGAATATAAATAGGATAGGGAAGGGAGTAAAGAAGGGAGGACACTGATGAGTGAGAAATTGTGAAGGTGGTCCAATGAATTCAAGGAGCTGGTTCAACAGAAAAAACTGAATGAGCCACCTAGAAGGACAAGACTTGTGAGGAGTCCAAGTTGTTGATTTTTAAGGTAGAACTGTTCTGGGTGATGACAAAGTCCAGAGAGTGACAATAAAAACACATGACTAAAACTGTGAATGGAGTGAAGGTGACTGGAGATGAAGAGCTCAAGGAACCCAGCAGCCAGGATGTTGAGTGTTAGCATAAATAAAGTGACATGAGATGCTGACATTAGAATCTGAGTATGGAGACAAAGATTTGGTAGATAATAGTAACAGAGAGGAATAGAGAGGATGGTAGAACCAAAAGCAAGAGTCTTAATGGTGCAGGCATTTTTACAAAAGAGTGCAAGAACAGTGGTGTGGAAATGTCAGTGAGGAACAAGGAGGCCCCTCCAGCTCAAGAATGTGAAGTTGAGCAAATTCTCCTTTAGGAAGCTGTATCTCCAGGAGAGAACCAGCATTCTACAAAATGGGGACAGAATACAGACAGCCCTTTCTATCTGCAGGGCCAACAAACCATGGATTGATTCCAGATGGTTGAACACTGGGATGTGAAATGTGTGGATTTTTAGAGCTGGCCTGTGGTACTTCCATAAGGGATTTGAACATCCAAGGATTCTGGTATCCATGGAGGTCTTGGTACTAATTATTGCAGACACTGAGGGAGACCACATTATGGATTTATCAGAATTAAATGTGATAGTAAACGTGGAAATGCCTGCCATATAAAATAAAGGTTTTATACATTAAAAAATATAATTTACAATGCACATGATATCATGCTAAATACATTTTGTGCATTATCTCATTTAGTCCTACCAGCTGGGATGGCAAGTACTACTATTATCTGTATTTTATAAAAGAAGCAGCTGGGTTTTAGAGGGGTTAAATCACTTGCACAGGTCTCTAAGCTCAGAGGTGTCAAATGTGAACATTAGCAGTCTGAGGTCAGAGCCCACACTTTTGAATACTAGTGTAAGCTATTTCTTTTTTTGAAAACAGCTTTATCGGGTTCTTATATGTGAATGAACTCAAGAATTTCTTTTGAAGTCATTTAAAATAAGCTTAAATTAGGCAAAATTTGGAGGTAAACATAAAAATTCTCAAAAGTGCAGTGTTCATTTTCAACATGAAAATCACACTACCATCAAACCCTGTTTATAGGGCCAGGAAAGGGGATTAAGACCAGTTAATAATTTTTTTGAGCCTCGTGCTTCAAGGCAAGTCTGCAAAGCTATTTTGGAGTCTCGGATCATGAATGATGACTATGAAATAACAGTGTGAGTCAGGGAAGAGATGAGAATGAATTTGGAGTAAAAGTAGCTGACAGTGGGAGAAGGTAAAAGCAGATACGTTGGCAGGTGTGGAATGGTGGAAGGGTTAGAAAGGGAGAACCAGGGGCTCTAGCTGCCTGCATCTCCTTAATGTGGATCCGAGACAGAGAAGGGGGCTGAGTTCCATCCATTGTGGGTGTTGAAAGGGGAGACCTGTCACTTGCATTGAGCATGGTCTCTGGGCTACTGGGGACATGCAAGCATAATTTAGGTCCAGGGATTGCAGGAACTCTGAGTTCATCCCTAAGAGGGAA
Source organism: Neotragus pygmaeus (assembly GCA_006410875.1). NCBI lineage: Eukaryota > Metazoa > Chordata > Mammalia > Artiodactyla > Bovidae > Neotragus > Neotragus pygmaeus. Next base: position 283,959 of record SJYV01029207.1, on the reverse strand, counting down.
ATGTCAGCAGTGGTAATTAATGGTCAAGTCACAAGAAACTTCACCTGGCCTTGGATGCTCATCTGGACCTCCTGGTCCTCATATAACTCCCACACTGAAATCTGGGTGAACGTTCTCATTCTTTCCTTCTCTTGGGAGTAAGTATCCAGTACCTCAATGCAGTGCTCTAGAATTCTGACTTTAGGATGGTGCCCTCAGCCATGGGCACTGTGTGGAGATGGAAAGGGTGCATATTCAAACTAAGGACATTCTAGATCACATCCAGGGATGGTGTAATGGTGACAGCATCACTCTCCCCACCAATGGTTGATGTTGGAAGGAAGATGATCATAAGAAAGGATTAATGGAGTGAATACTGACATTTCCTTTGTACCATTATTGAAGGGACTAAAATAGTATCTCAACTGATTCTTAATCCTTCAGAACCTTGTCTTATTTTCCTCACCAGGTTTGTCCCAGGATTATGAAGTAAAGGAGTTACTTTTCCAGTTTATGAAATGAAATAATCAGCCTGAATGAGCTGGCAGTACTATCTTAAGTAGAGAAGATTTAAAAAAATACATTCGGAGCCAAAGAGCTACGTAGAAATTTTTCCAAAGTACTCAGTGAGAACTTCCAGACAGCCACATTTTTTTTTTTTCCATTTGTTTTAAAAGCCTAGTCCTTGAATTGCTTGGTTCTGAGAATCTTTAGGGAAAGACAAAACTCTTCCTGGCAGGTACTGAGATGTTTGGTTTGTTTTTGCTCTGAACTGATCCTAGGGATGTTGAGAGGCATGTTTTCATGCAATAGACAGAGAAGTTGCTCAGTCATGTCTAACTCTTTGTGACCCCATGGACTATAGCCAACCAGGCTCTTCCATCCATGGGATTTTTCAGGCAAGAGTACTGGAGTGGGTTGTCATTTCCTTCTCCACAGGATCTTCCCAACCCAGGGATCAAACCCAGGTCTCCCACATTACAGGCAGACGCTTTACCATCTGAGCCACAGAGGGAAGTGTTTTCATGCAAACCACACTTTAATTAAAAAAATGACTATGGTCAGATACAGTCCCATGGGGTATCTAAAAAATCTGTTGGAAAACCAAAGGTTTCTGTAGCCAAATCTGCCAGGCTCACAGATGGGGCTTTCTGGAAGGTTTTATACCCATTCTGTCTATTCTGATTAGGGTGACAGTTTCTAGAATTTTCAGTTATGGTTTGTCAGTTTTTCCATTAAAGATCATGGCTTCTCAGAATAAAAACTTCTGGTGTGTTTCTAATCCCTCCAAGTATTGCTGATGACAGGCAATCCAACAGCATGCAACACACATCCTGCTCCGTGTCTTTGCCTCATTTACTGGTGTGAAATTTTAAGTTCTGTGAGTTGAGTCTTTCCACATGATCCCATACAACTGACCTCAGATCCAGGAAGTCTATGGACAGAAAGCAGAAAATCAGATTTTCTGCTTTTTGGAATTTGAGAAACTTTCTATAATGGGGTAAGAGATTCTTGGCATGTAACTTGCAAAAAATTTTAATTGCTTTATTTCTTTTTGAAAAAGTCAGCATTGTTGACCAGATGTGCTGCTGTTAGCACCCAGAACAAAAAAGAGCCTGATTCGTTCAGGAAGCCTACATTAGAATTCAAGCCCCTTCACTGACTAAGCTGGATGGCCCTGGGTGATCATAGACTCTTCATGGGAAATGGCTTCCCCTTTGGCAAAATGAAATGGCTTGGAATCTAAGCCTCTCCTAGTTTTCAAATCCAGAAGATTCTGGACAAAATGAAAATACCTTGTGATAGGTTTCACAGTAATACTCCATATCACCAGTAGATGGCAGAGTCGCATTATCATCTGAAACTGATACTGTGATGTGATACCAGTCATCCCAGTGGTGATGAAGCTTACCCATGTAGGTACAGTAAAATAACTAAGAAAGAAAGAAAGAAAGAAAAGGTTGTTCTTAACCATCATTTTAATGGACCTTTAGGCAAACATTCTTGGTTACCATTAAACCTGATGGGTACTCCACTCTTAAAGACAATGGACATCCTTTCAACTATATTTTGAAAGGCAATATATGGATAGAGGAGCCTGGCAGGCTACAGTCCAAGGGGTTGCAAAAAAGCTGGACATGACTTAGTGACTAGACAACAACAACAAATACCCCTTGGAGCAAATTGTGCATTTTTTCTCTTATTCTCATTTATTAATTCAACAACTCTCTGTCAAGTCCATTTATGTTCCAGATCTTAGAATAAGTGCTGAGGACACAGAAATAAAAAAGAAAGAAAGTCAGCACTCAGGGAGCTCATCCTCCAGAGAGACCACTGAACAAGTCATTGACATTGGAGTGAAAGTCTACCAAAAAGTCTATAGGTAAAACACGTAACATGGGTGGTGAGAGGTAAATAGTGTTGAGAATAACTTTCTTGGTGAAGTACTGAGTATTTGAGAATAAGCTAAGCTTGATTTGCCACCTGATACAAAGAGCTGACTCATTAGAAAAGACCCTGATGCTGGGAAAGATCGAAGGCAGGAGGAGAAGGAGACGACAGAGGATGGGATGGTTGGATGGCATCACAGACTCAATGGACATGAGTTTGAACAAGCCCTGGGAAATGGTGAAGGACAGGGAAGGTGAAGGAAATGGTGAAGGACTGCACGCTGCAGTCCGTGGGGTTGCAAAGAGTCGGACATGACTGAGCGACTGAATGACAACAACAAAGCTTGATTTAACAAACAAAAACATTAGTTGGGGAAAGAACTGGTCTAGGCGACAAAAAAGCATATGCCAAGATTCAAAGGCAAGAGAAGGTAAGGAGCATTATAGGAGCAAAAGAAACCAGAATGCTTGTGGCATAGAACCAGGCAGAAAGTAATAAGAGGAGGAGGAAGCTAGGTCTCATGAGACCATCTAGGCCATGAAAAGGAGAAAACTGGTTTCACAGAATTCTTGACTTTCCATGATTCCATCAGCAAGGGTGCTTTTATCAGACTAGCTAGCTGGAATCTTGGTGGGTAGAGAAGCTTGGTCCAATAATAGTAAAAGAGAGGACAGGTTCATTTTGACTGGAAAGTAGACGAGAGGAACATGGAGATCTGAGAATCAAAACTGGCTTATATCAGTTTATATGAAAAGAATATTCATTGCATTTCTGGGATTAATTAATCTATCCCTAGCTGGCCAGCACTCAAGACGGCATGTTACCCTGTCAAAGCGAAGCAACCGCCTCTGTCATGACTGTTTCCTTGGCTCTATTCTTAACGCTAGTCATAGCTACCTCTGGGCCAGACCCTGGGGTTGCCACTTGCAATGCAAGGATTTGCAGCACTGTGGAGGCACAGAACTTGGCTGAAGAGGCCTGTGACACCCCTCATTTGCCTACCATCCCCTCACTCATCTGGACCCTGTACCCATTAGGCAATTGTTTTTTCTCTGTAAATCTCAGTTCTTCAATAACATAGCTGCTTAGCAAATGACATTGTGAATTAGCTTCTGAAGTGTTTCTATGCAGTTGAGGGAATAAACAACATGTCATTATGGATTCTCTGGCCATAAAACCAAGACAGGTATTAGATTTTAAAGAATTACAGGCTGCAGACAGGCGATCACTTAGTTTTAAAAGCCAACTTAGGTCTGTAAATCTGCTATGAATCTTGAAATGGCCACAAAGTTGAAGGTAGACAAAGTTATATCCGTGAACTCAAATGTCTAGTCCATTCACCACTCCTCCTCCAGCTCTGTTTAAATGCCCAGAACAGTGAGTACTGTGTACCTCAACATTTGCTTGAAAGCGTGCAAAATCCAAAGTCAATGAATCTTTCTCCACTCCCTTTATTTGGAGCTAAGCATATTTACATAATGTAATTCAGTGTGTGAGAAATCAGAGATGCTTTGGGCCACTGGAAATTTTTCATTTAGCTCTTAGTGACATTCTGAGACCATGCAGCAAAAAGATCAAGAACTATTTATTTTCAGAGCCTGGCTGCAGTTTGGCAGAATACAGTGGCCAACCATTTATTTTTGCCCATTTCCTTGCTTGATTTAACCATATGTCGCACTGAAGGTTACTATAAATATAATGAGGATCATTTGGGGATAAAAGCCCAAAGTCTTAGACAGTTTTATTAGTATTTATAAATGTTTATGTTCCAGGTGTAATAGTATTATTACATTTTTGTATATACACACATAAAATTCATAGGCTACTAATTTTATCAACTCAAGCATNTCTCTCTCTCTCGGCTTCTGAGTTCTTCTGAGTTCACTTTGGTAGTTATATTTTCTTCACTGGATCAGCCATCCTTTGTGCACTGTGATAATGAAAGAAGTCTTTTGTACATTTTGGATATGAAAAAAGTCATTTCCATTTCAGAACTCAGCTGAAACTAACTTCTGTTCTGCAGCTTCGTGATACTTTCAGTGGAACACTATTAAACCTCTCCCAGAGGCTGTCACTTGGGGCATTACTGTTTAATCACATCATTCTAACAGTGTGTGGGCTGCATGAGGACCGAGGCAATACTGAGTACAGGTGATGACTACTGAATGTGACCGAAAACCCTTGGGTTGATGAGACTGAATTGGCTGACTGGATACACGGCTTGCTATTTTAGTATTACAAAGGCCTTCTATTAAAATCCTACTCAAGGCTACAGTCAGTTGAGGCTTCTGTCCTATATGGAAACTGCTAACTCTAAATAGCAAAGGCTACTGATCCCTCTTGTGTTTTCTTAGAAAATTTTCTATCAAAACCTTCTTCTACCTCTCCTTTACACCAATGTTTCTCAACTGGGTGGTGGTGGTGGTGCAATTTTACCTTTAGGAGACATGTGGTGATGCCTGGAGATATTTTCAGCAACATGACCAGGGGATGCCATCGGCATCTAATAGGTAGAGACCAGGATGGCACTGAACATACCACGATGCACAGGACAGTCTCCTACATCAAAAAACCATACAGTCCAAAATATCAGTAGTGCTGAGGCTGAGTACTCCTGGTTCATATGCATGGTCTAGGTCACACTGCTGCTGCTAAGTCACTTCAGTCGTGTCCAACTCTGTGCGACCCCATAGACGGCAGCCCACGAGGCTCCTCCGTCCCTGGGATTCTCCAGGCAAGAAAACTGGAGTGGGTTGCCATTTCCTTCTCCAATGCGTGAAAGTGAAAAGTGAAAGTGAAGTCATGGACTGCAGCCCACCAGGCTCCTCTGTTCACGGGATTTTCCAGGCAAGAGTGCTGGAGTGGGGTGCCATTGCCTTCTCCCTAGGTCACACTACAATATATAAAAGTGCTAATACCCAGAGTGTAATGGACAGTTGATTAAGTGATACCTGAACATGATCTCTGAGTTACATAAGCAACTGTATCACTAATAATGGTAGCAGAATCAAATTTTAGGAGCAAATGAACTATTTGAATTCCTGGTGGAACTGAGTTCTACAAAGAATGATCTTTAAAGAGTTTGAATTTTTGCTTCTCTCTACAGCCTTTCTAAAGGAATTCTACCGTGCCACCTGCATTCTTTCTTCACTGTTTACCTCTTGGATACCTGTGAAGAGGACTGGCACGGGGACCCCAGCAAAAGATGCTTTTATCGTCCCCTTCACTTTGTTTCCTTGACCTGGCTTGACCTAATAGTCCTCACCTTGTGGATTACAAAGTACCGACTCCTTTCTTGAAGAGCTCCCATCCTCACTCTGAGGGAGCTTGCTTCGGCTGCTGGGGCCATCAGCTGCCTCCAAAGCCAGTGAGCAAGTGAGATCACGCTAGCTGTGGTGGCAGAGATTACAGCAGCTTTTTGCATTTGGCCTGGAATCCCTGGGGCATTCAATCCCCTCTCCTGTGGTGTCTTTGTGGGCCTTTCCCTAACAAATGCCTGCTTGTTCTTCCTCAAAGCTCACAGGGTGTCAGAAGCTAAGACTGAGCCCTCGTTTGCATTCCTGGCGTCCACTGGCATGACCTCAGGAATCCTGCAGCTGCAGGATGAATGGTGCCATTGGATGGTTTAGCTGAGGGCTTAAGTGGAGTTGGATGGCACAGAATCCTCCCATTTAACAGCACTGTCAACTCTTCAACCAGACTCAAACTAATGCTCTTTGGAAAAATCACTTGCTTGTCTGAGTTCCCCACCTTGCAGCTCTGCGAGAGAGAGCAGTGGGGATCTGGGTTATGCCCCAGAGCACCAGTATGGGGCTTGGTACACTGTACTCAGTAGATGTTGGTTAAACAAAATGATTTAAGCCAAAGTGCCTAAGTAGTATTATACATTTGCTGGGACTGTAGGGGAGGGAAAATAAATCTTTTTCTTCTACCCATTTTAGCTTTTCTGGCTGGAGCCCTGTTGATAAGACTGACAAAAGACAGATTAACAAGAGGAAAACAAACACATGCATCACACATATTCATGGAATACTCAGAAAAGAGTAACTCGTGGCAGATTTTGAGAAGCAAACATACGGGGAACTTAATGGGAGATAAGTGCTAGTTCTAGTAAGGTCTGTTATGTGGATTCCTATGGTGCTATCTCTGGGCTGATAATGGTCTTGAGTTGTCTGTATTGATTAACTTCTGTCTTTCCTGGACGTAAGGGAAGGGGGCGGCACGTGTACAAATTTACATCCAGTTTTTAGGCAAATGGGGGAGGGCAGTGAGCTTTTCTTGTATCTGTTTCTTTTTTGTCCAAAAAAAATTTTTTTTTGATATGAATCACTTTTAAAGTCCTTATTGAAACTGTTACAATATTGCTTCTGTTTTTCTATGTTTTGGCTGCAAGGCATGTGAGATCTTAGCTCCCCAACCAGGGACTGAACCCTTACTTCCTGGGTTGGAAGGCGAGGTCTTAACCACTGGACTGCCAGGGAAGTCCCTGTATCTGCTTCTTCTTAATTGCTTCCTTTCAAAATAGTTCTCATGCCAAACTAGTGTACTTTGGGGTAATATATTCTGCTACCTTTTAGTCCAATTTTTCTTGTCCCCCATTCCCTTCCTTTTGCCCCCTTTTAATTTAAAGAGGAGAATTTTTTGAAAGGGATAATGTTCAGTAAGAGCAATAATACATGTTTCTCTATATAGTCAAAGAAATCCCAACCTAATACCAGGCATATTGTTCCAATAAAGCCAAAAGACTGATCACTTTAAAAATCTGAGTGTGTCCAGCCCTCAAACCCAAAGTCCTTGAACAGGTTCTGTGGTTTTTTTTTTTTTTTTTTTTTAACCACTGGCCTCTGTAAACCTCTAGCCTCAACACTCATCACTTCTCCTCTACTTCTAACACTCTACTCTGAGCTCACAAAACCCCTTTCCATTCACCCTAACTCAGTTTCACCCCAGTTCCAAAGAAGGGCTAAAGGTGCTAAAGAGTGATCAAAGTACTAGACAACTGTGCTCACTTCCCATGCTAGTAAGGTTATGCTCAAAATCCTTCAAGCTAGGGTTCAGCAGTACTTCCAGATGTACAAGCTAGATTTTTAAAAGACAGAGGAACCAGAGATCAAATTGCCAAGATTCCTTGGATCATAGAAAAAGCAAGGGAATTCCAGGGAAACATCTGCTTCACTGACTGCATTAAAGCCTTTGACTGTGTGGATTATAATAAATCGTGGAAAATTCTTAAGGTGATGGGAATACAAGACCATCTTACCTCTCTCCTGAGAAACCTATATGTGGGTCAAGAAGCAACAGAACCTTACATGGAACAACTGACTGGTTCAAAACTGGGAAAGGGGTTGGATATTGTTACTCTGTTTATTTAACTTTTGTGCAGAGTACATCATGCAAAATACCAGGCTGGATGAGTTACAAACTGGAATCAAGATTGCCAGGAGAAATATCAACAACCTTGGATGTGCAGATGATACTACTCTAATGGTAGAAAGCAAAGAGGAATTAAAGAGCGTCTTGATGAGGGAGAAAGAGGAGAGTGAAAAAGCTGGATTAAAACTCAACATTAAAATTACTAAGATCATGGCATCTGGTCCCATCACTTCATGGCAAATAGAAGGGGAGAAAGTGTAAGCAGTGACAGATTTTACTTTCTTGGGCTCCAAAATTACTGCAGATGGTGACTGCAGCCATGAAATTAGAAGACACTTGCTTCTCTTCTTGGAAGGAAAGCTATGACAAACCTAGACAGCATATGAAAAAGCAGAGACACAGCTTTGCCAACAAAGGTCCAGCTAATCAAAGTTATGGTTTTTCTAATAGTCATGTACAGACGTGAGAGTTGGACCATAAAGAAGGCTGAGCACTGAAGAACTGATGCTTTCAAATTGTGGTGCTGGAGAAGACTCTTGAGAGTCCCTTGGACAGCATGGAGATCAAACCAGTCAGCCCTAAAGGAAATCAACGCTGAATATTCATTGAAAGGACTGATCCTGAAGCTGAAGCTCCAATACTTTGGCCACCTGGTGTGAAGAGCCAACTTGCTGGAAAAGACCCTGNATGGAGATCAAACCAGTCAGCCCTAAAGGAAATCAACGCTGAATATTCATTGAAAGGACTGATCCTGAAGCTGAAGCTCCAATACTTTGGCCACCTGGTGTGAAGAGCCAACTTGCTGGAAAAGACCCTGATACTGGGAAAGATTGAAGGCAAAAGGAGAAGGGGTGGCAGAGGATAAGATGGTTGGATAGCATCACCAATTTAATGAACATGAACTTGGACAAACTCCAGGAGACACTGAGAGACAGGGAGGCTTGGTGTGCCGTAGTCCATGGGATCATAGAGTTAGACACGACTTAGCAATTGAACAACAGGAAACCTCTAGCCTCAAAACTCATTGTTGTTGCTGCTCAGTCACTAAGTCATGTCTGACTCTTTGTGACGGCATGGACTACAACATGCCAGGCCTCCCCATCCCTCACCATCTCCCAGATGGCTCAAAACTCATCACTTCTCCTCTGCTTCTAACACTGCACTCTGAGCTCACCAAACCCCTTTTCATTCACTCAACCCACTTTGCTCTTTCTGCCACTGAGCCTTTGCATATTTTCCTTTCTGTAACACGCTTCCTGTCCTTCTTTGTGGGGCAAACTCCTACTCAGGCTGAATTTACCTGAGGTAAATGGCCAGTGGTTCTCAAATTTTGCTGCATATTAGAATCACCTGGGGGAGCTTTTTGCACCCTATACCAATTAAACCAGACTTGCCAGGGGTGGAAGCCAGGCATCAACAGTGTTTTAAACTGCCCAGGTGATTCCAGTGTGTAGTCAAGTTGGAGAACTAGTGGTTTCCATACTTCAATGTGCACAGGTATCACCTGGAGTCTTTATTTTCCCCTAATAAGGACCATTTTTAAAGTCTTTATTGAATTTGTTACAATATTGCTTCTGTTTTATGGTTTTTAAATTTTCTTTTTTCTTTTTTGGCTCTGCTGGATCTTCACTGCTGTGCAGGCTTTTCTCGAATTTTGGCGAGTGGGGTCTACCTTCTAGTTGCAGTGCTCGAGCTTCTCACTGCGGTGGCTTCTGTTGTTGCAGAGCACAGGCTTTAGGGTGTGTGCGCTGCAGCAGTCGTGGTTCCTAGGCTCCAGAGCACAGGCTCAATAGTTGTAGGGCATGGACAGAGGAGCCTGGCAGGCTACAGTTCATGGGGTCACAAGAGTCAGACATGACTTAGTGACTAAACCACCACCATGGGCTTAGTTGCTCTGCAACATGTTGATCCTCCCAGTCCAGGGATGGAACCCGTGTCTCCTGCATTGGCAGGCAGATTTTTTACCACCGAGCCACCAAGGAAGTCCCTCACCCAGGGTCTTGAGGGAGACTCTGACTCAGTATATCTGGGGTGAGACCTGAATTTCCACATTTCTTACAGGTTTCCAAGTGAAGCCCACGTTGTGAAGCTGCTGGTCTGCAGACCATCCTTTGAGTAGCGCAGGTTGAGACTTTGGTTCCTGTAGGACTGTGGTTCTCAAAGTGTGGTCTCCAGACCAACAGCATTGGTATTGCTTGAAAGAGTATTAGAAATTCAAATTCTCAGGTTCTGTCCTAGACTGACTGAAGCAGAAACTCTGGGGTGAGGGCCACCCCAGAGTCAGTGTTGGAGGGCCAGAAGCCTTCCAGGTGTTCCTATGCACACTCATCTTTGAGAATTGCTCCTCTAGGAAATATTTCTGAGACCCCCAAGATTAAGTTAATTTCTCTCTTTCCAGCCTCTTTTTTTGTTCCAGAGCATCTGTGCATCCCTCTGCTGTAGCACACTTTATACTACTATTTAGTTGTCTGTTTACTGGCCTACATGCCATGGAGAGAAAAGTGCATTGTTGGGCCCCTGGGATCCCCATGACCTATCAGCTCAGTGGTTGCCCCTAGTTAGTACTCAATAAATATTAGTTGAATGTATTACATAAGGATAGACAGTTAAAAAGCACTTTACTGTGTCACTCTTTTCAGGTAGTTTTCTCTGTGGCATAAGGAATGAGGACAAGAGAAAGAACCATCAAGGTCACCTTGATGCCTGAACTCTGTTCCAAGACTGACCCTTAGAGGGCAGGGCCCAGACTTCTATGATTTCTCTCTCTAGCAAAGCTACAGATGGCATAGTAACAAGTGCTTTCCTGTGAGGAGGCTGAGTCTAGCAATAATAAAAATTGGGGAAGGTGGGGGGGTAGTTGTCGCATAGATTATCTGCCCTATGTGCAGTAGTTTCTTCCCTCTTATCCCACAACATGATGAAAAGAGCGTGGTTCCTATTCCTCTCACATTCTACTCTCTGAGGTTTTCCCCCTTATCTGATGGGGTCATCTCCCTGATGGTTCTCTCAACAGGAACATCTCCATTTCTGCTAGGGAACAGAGATGGGGGTATGTCCATTGCTAGGGGTCATAAACATCTTTTTTTAGCAGTAAGATAGAGAAAGAGAGACTTTTGCCATCCCTCAGACATGGCTACCAGCAGGTTTCAGGGAGTATCCCTAGCAAATTCATTTTCATTGGTATAATTCTGTTGGAAGATGTAAAACTGCTTCTAATCTACCAGGAGAGGCACAGCAGACAGCCATAATTCTCCTCCCTGGAATCACAGAATCCCAAGGCAAATGCCTGCTGCTGCTGCTAAGTCACTTCAGTCGTGTTCGACTCTGTGGGACCCCACAGACGGCAGCCCACCAGGCTTCCCCACCCCTGGGATTCTCCAGGCAAGAACACTGGAGTGGGTTGCCATTTCCTTCTCCAATGCATGAAAATAAAAAGTGAAAGGTCGCTCAGTCGTGTCCGACTCTTAAAGATCCCATGGACTGCAGCCTACCAGGCTCCTCTGTCCATGGATTTTCCAGGCAAGAGTAGTTGAGTAGGGTGCCATTGCCTTCTCTGAGGCAAACGCCTAGACCAACAAATTCACAACCTCTAAGACCAGGGCCTGGAAATCTGTGTTTTAAAATGCCCCCAGGTGACTTTAATGTGCAACCTGAGAACTACTGGCTTAGTGTTAAGGTCAGGTAGGGGCTTAGAAATCATCTGACCCATTGCCATACAGGTGAACATGAGTTCTCCACACAGAACAACACATCCCAGTACAGAATGGAAAAATGCAAGTTGCAGAACAGATGTGCAGAAAGAGACAAATTCTAAAATGCACCCCCAGTATTATATATTCTCTCTTTTTTTGTATAGGTAAAGGAAGTGTCTGCAAGTGGATGAGAAGAGAGTGTCTTAATTTCTTCCAGGTGTGTTCTCTGAGGGTGGAGAAAGTGATAAGGAGGGAGGTGAAACGACAGAAGGGGTGTCCATCTCATGTCCTGCTGCACTTCATTTCTATTTGAAAAACAGATCTTGAAACAAACATTAAAAATGTTACCAATTTTCTCTCTTGGCTAGAAGGTGTGTACATAATTATATTTCTTTCTTTTCTATTTTTAAAAAATGTTCTCAAGACAAAAATGGTAAGTAATTAAAGAACTAGCACCTGAGAACTAAGAGGCCCTGAGGCATAACTGACATGATAACCATGTCAGGGGCAGAGCCTGGGCCTCAGAACTCCACCCAAGGGATCTGCCACTGACCTCTGCAGAGTCACAGATGGTGCTGGGGAAGGTTCTTCTCAGCGTGTCCTGTCAGCACCCCCTTAACCGCCTCCTCCGACAGAGGTTCACAGCCTCCCTCATGCAGCAGGGGCAGCTGTAGGCTGCTTTCTCAGTCTTGGTCCTTGTCCATTGCGGGGTAGGAGGTAGGAGAATGGGGCAGCATGGCAGTGTGTTCAGAGTCCCAGCCTGGTACATCCTTCTGGACAGCTCAGTTCCCAGGTACCGTGGCGTGACCCTGGCCGGCTGCTGCAGAGCCCTCACTCAGGTGGGCGTTCCCAGGAGGGAACCCCGCAAGGAAGGCAATCAGGCGGCTTATCTCCACGCTGAAAGGCCCCCTCTGAAGGTAGCAATTCAGACACAAAGCTGGATGAATGTGCTTCGCTGCAGAGCCTGCAGCTGGATTGTCGACTGAGTCTGAGGAAGGTGCTGAAACTAGGAGACTGAAGAGATCTGCTCTTTGATTTGAGCTCTTCCAAGATCATGCAGACTCTTGATGACTCTGGTCCAAAGCAAAAACCTCCGTGTGATCTTAAGCGAGAATTTGGGGGAGTCAGCTGCTTAAATAATTTTCTCTTGATTAAAAGCAAGCACATGGTAGCAGTGCTGGTCTTCCTCCCCTCTCATGTCTGATGTAGCTGGCTTACCTGTCACTGAGCTATTTGAATAAGCTGGGTGTTCCTCTTTCCTAGCAAGCTCTGGGGTAAAAGCCAGCCGGTGCCTGAGAACAGTTGAGGGGCCATGTTCATGGAACAGGAACAGGAGTACAGTCGCGATTATGCCAGGCAATCAGAGGCTTTAATGGATGAATGGCTGTCAAAACCCGGGGCGGTGTTTGACAACCTCTAAGGCTGCTTATTGTGAGTGGAAACCACAAGGTGAAAAAAGAGACAGGGATGGATAAGTTTGTGTTTCTCTCCCCTCCTTGCCTTTGAAGAGTTTGACAGTACTGCCTGGTAGTCCTTGGGGAGGGTACTCCTGGGGACCTAGCAGGATTCTGGTTTGAGGACAGAGGCACATGATTAAGGAAGAAAAGAACAGAAATTGGAGACAGGGCTGCATATTTAATGCAGGAATTCAAAGCACAGAAGTTCAGTACCAAAGCTCCATTTTCCAATATCCCTAGAGGAGGGGCTGTAGACACTGAGACGGGATCCTCACTAAGGGTCTCCAAACAGGCAATAGGGAGACGGGAAGAGGATTCATCTGCCTCCCTTTTAAATGAGTCTCACCCAGGGTTTTGCCAGCTCCAAAAAATTGAGTTCAAGTGGTGTTCTAGGCACCAGAGTGTTTTATTGATGGATTGCAGTAGGAGGAATTTTCCTTAAGGTCTGGAAACACGAGGGCATTGGATCTCTAATATGGGGACGTCAGATAGAGCTCCACTGATTTGCCAATCCCGCGTGAATAGCTGTGGCTGGCTAGAACATTCAGTTGGAAATGGTTTTAAAGCCAGGCTCTGTGGAGAAACTGTGCTTGATTGATTAGTGATGTCTGTTGTGGGTGTGGAATAAGGGCAGTACATGAGCTTCCTACTCATCATCTCTGCTTTGCGGATGTTTTTCCTTCTGTAGGGGCATGACCACCACTGACATTAACATAATAATCTCCATGTAATTATCTTTTTTTAGATTCTTCTCCTAAGGAGCTTTCCATCTAAAAGGGAAGTCAGGAATGACATTTTTTCTAGGTCCTTTAGGTCCTAAGGAATTGGCCAGTGTATGATTCACATGGCACTGAAACGTGGCTCCATTAGCTTGCCTCCGTTACCAAAATGCCTGCAGACCTTACGCCAGAGAGAACACACTTTTGTTGGTAGGTTCAGCCTCTAAAAATTAAACAGACCTCTATACTTCACTCATCTTCCCAAAAGTAAGTGACCAGAAATTTGCAATTATATGGCTAAAATAAATGTTCAGTGACTAAGTCTCCTTTCAAGAGTCTACTGTAGGCAGTTTTGAGTACAAATTCAATTACACAATGTATCCTTGGGCTTCTCAAGCACTAATAATGATTATGGTGAAATAAATAAGGAAGAGTATTGGAATAGAACTCTGATACCAACGTCTTGCTGGTGGGAGGAAGGAAAAGCCCAGAAAGGAGGACTCGGTATATGAATCCAGACAGAGCTGAGTGAAAGGACAAGAGAGGGGCTATGGAGAGAAGAGAGAGAAGTATGTGAGAGGGACTCAAATCCTTACTGCAGACACTCCCGGCTCAACAAAAATGGGAGATACTCAAGTTAGTCATTATAATCTGTGGGAGGCCAAATAATGATCCCTCCCCAAGACATCCAGGTCCTAACCCCTGGTCCTAGGCATGGTAAAAAGAGACTCTGCAAGTATGATTAAGTTTCTTGAGATCGTAAAATTATCCTGGATTATCTGATGGAACCATTGTAATCACAAGGTTCAAAATAAGAAGGAGACAGGAAGACCACAGTCAATGACGGAGATGTAAGAATGGAAACAGAGGTCAGAGTGACCTGTGAGATAAAGAACATGGGGCTTCTAGGAGCTGGAAAAGATAAGAACTGGTTCTTCCCTAGCATCTCCAGAAGGAACACAGTCCTGCAGACCCATTTTAGACTTTTGACCTCTAGAACTAGAAGAGAATAAATGTGTGTTGCTTTAAACCACTAAACTTGTGGCAATTCGTTACAGCAGAAATAGGAAACTAAGACAGAAAGTCTGGCTGACTTACGAATTGTCTCCTCTATTCCCACAGCCTTCAGACTTCTATTAGCATTACTCCCAGAAATGCCTGTTCTTAGAAAACAAGGCTCCATCTTGTATTGTTTAGAATGAGTTTTAATCACACATTTCAGTCAACCTCAGCAGTGTTTGTCTAATGGCCAATCTTGTCTGTGTTAAAGGAATTCCAAGCATAAAGACCCCCTCCTTCATGGAAGGCTGCCAGCATAGCACCAAAGGAATATCTATGTCATGGACAAGAACAATCTTTAAGGTGGGACATTCTTAAAATCCCAGTCTGTGACCTATGTTTGCCATGACAGGGATCATAAGACCCACGGTTTTAAGTAGCTTTTGTTGCGCTGTGTCAGTCACTCAGCTCTGTGACATATCTTGTATCACTCTTGTATCTATCACACCAAGGAAAATAATTACTTCAGTTCGGTGCCTGGACTAAGAGCATTTTTATCTTTACAAGCTGGTTAAGGTAAAACCAATTGAGAGAATTAATCTGTACATTCCATGAGCCCAGGACCAGGGCCTGTCTTCAACCATCAGTGAGTTCCAGCAACTAGCAAAGCACTTGGCACAGAGTAGGCATTCAAGCAGTAGATCTCAGTTGAATAAATGAATGAACTAAAAGGTACATAAATTTTTGATGGTGGCCATTCACTATGTGAATTTCCTTAAGGAAAATGACATATGAAGAAAAAGCCAGAGATTACTGTTGATTTTTACAAGAAATATAGTGGTCTTTAAATGGAAGAAATGCATGTGATCCTTGGTATTACTATAGGAGATGTAAGTTTTTTCCTTTATCTTTCTCTTTAAGTTTTGCATGTTGAATATGATTTACATGTAGAGTCAGAAAAAAAGCTGTTTTTTTTTTTTTTTTTTTTTTAGGTAGATACTTAGGGAATATAGTTGCTTGGCTAGAGCTTGATGACTTTCCTTGGCAATGGATTTAGCTGTGAGAGGGAGGCATTAAACTCATGAATATAGTTGATTACTGATCCCTGGTTTTCTTACAGAAAAGTGAGGCATGGAAACAGCCAGGACGTATGGTTTAGTGTTATGGTCAGAAGCAATGGCTGGAGTCAGACCTTGACTCTGTCCCTTCCTAGTTGTTTGACTATAAACAAGTTACCCAGCTTCTCTCAGCTATGATGTTCCCATCTACAAAATGGGTTAAACATCCCTAGAGGGCAGAGGTTAAGTGAGATACATGTTTTAAAGCATTTAGCCCCATGCTTGGCACATTGTAAGTACTCAATAGATGTCAGCTCTTATTACTTTTATTACAACAAACTGAACATTCTTGGTCCTGATGCTGACATTTCCTGCTGATATGCAGACTGGTTTTTCAGTGCACGTAAATGGAGGGCACTGGGAATTCCTGGTTTTCTTCTCTAGCAATAATTAGAAATGACAGTGACTAGGTGGTTAGAGGACACAATTAACCTTTGACTCTCAGCCTCTTCTCTGTGAGAGAAGGGGATGGAATTTGAAAAAAGGAGTTAACACTCTTCCTTACTCTAAGATGTTATAAGATAAATTTTTCATCAGAAACCTTCTTTTGAAAGATAATGACTTTTATAATATTCAATTTAAAAAGTGAACTACAATCTATTTCCTCCTACAATCTATTGTCCCAGGTGAATCTGCAAATATAATAAGAAAGATCCTGGTATCTGGACAATTGTCTTTGGCTCTCATGTACAACGCGAGAGGTAGAGTCTAATTTTTGGTTTTGTTGCTGCTTGAGAAAATGAAATTGTATTTGTCTTGGAAACGGAAGGGAAGACTGGCATGCTGCAGTCCAAGGGGTCACAGAGTCGGCCACGACTGAGCCACTGAACTGAACTGGAAATGGACTAGAAGATGAGGAGCGCTTATGTATTGGGAATTCCCTGGTGTCTCAGTGGTAAGGAATTCGCCCGCCAATGCAAGAGACATAGGTTCGATCTCATCCGGAAAGATCCATATGCCATGGAGCAACTAAGCCCCCGTGCCACAACTATGGAACCTGTGCTCTAGAGCCCGAGAGCCATGACTGCTGAAACCCACATACCAGTGCTCCACAAGAGAAGCCACTGCAATGAGAGGCCTGAACTCTGCAACGAGAGAGGAGCCCCAACTCGCCACAACTAGAGAAGAGCCTGCACAGCAACAAAGACCCAGCACATCCAAAAACAATAACAACAACAACTCATGTATTGATAGAGTGAGAGCTAACCATTTCAAGGCGAACCATGGCTAACCTTGTGATGGAGAAATTTAAGATTATACCTGACTAAAACAGGTAGGAAATTTTTGTTTTATAGATGACTGTTACATGGCTGCCCAGGGCTACCAATTATGGTGCCATCTCATCTAACTTCTCACTCTGTCCCTTTCCTCCTCATCAAAACTTACCTGCCCTAAGTTTTGTCTCCCCCAGGGTTTTGCTTCTAGTTGCTATGGTAACAGCTAGCTAACCCAAGCTTAATGTGCCCTTCTTGCCTTCTCAAGCAATGGAGACTTCTGGAGACATCTCTTCCTGGAATTGAAATGACACTAATGGAGGATCTCAAACTAAAAGACTACAGGTAGCCTGTGATACCTCTCAAATGACAACATGGAAGCAGTCTTCCTTCCTACCTACGTGTACAGACAACCTGGTACCTTGTTATTATTGTTCTTCCCTTTTGCTAAGCAGCTATGTCCTATCAGCTGTGATAACAGTGACAGGCTGGCTGTGATCTGTCCTATGGAGGATACCAAGTGCTGGGACTGCAAAGGTGAGAGTTGAATCCAATTAGCCAGTACCTTTTCCTGGACTCTCAATAAGGCAGGGTGGAATGACACTGGAGTTAAAACAAAACAAAACAACTTCTGGCAATTTCTCATCTTGTGTCTGATTGGCTTCTTTTACACCCAAGGGAAGTATTGTCAAACCAGCAATCCCCCAGAGCCCTGCTGTCTTGGAGATGCTAAATTTCAAAGGGGAAAACAGCCCTGGGTTGAGGAGGAAGAATGCTCTGGATGTGGAATGATTATAAAGTGGAGTAACCTTTGGAAAAATACTGCAACATCTCAACAGTCTTATATGCTAGTATTCTAAGATTTCCCGTCTCAGGTGCTCAGATTTCCAACCTCTATCTCCTTCTCCCCAGCTGCATCTGCTAGCATGTTAGTGAACCAAAGAGGGTGAATGACTCACATTTAATGTTGCTCATCCCTAGAGGTACTTAGAATTTTGACATGCAATAGGAAGGCAGTTTAAAATACAGCAGAATTTAAGTGTAGAAGTGGGAAGGGATGGGAGGAATTGAAAATGCAGATGATTCTATAGTCCAATAATGGAGAATGAATCTCATCTGTACTTCTGCCTTTGGGCAAGACACTTAACCTCTTTAAACTTCATTTTCTTATCCATATTAGGAGATCATAATTATTCCTTTTTCATAGAGGATGTTCAAAAGTTTAAATTATATTATCCATTTAAAGTGTCAAGGGATCAAGTAAATGCCTAATAAATGATGTTCCTTGCTATAAATACAGCTATAAGGAAAGGAAATTAAGACTAGTTGTGGAATAATGTATGTTATTTATTTATTCAACAAATGCTTACTGAGTACCTGTCAAACATTTCCATACCCTGTTCTAAGCGCTGGGCTGGGAGAATAGCTATGAACCAGATGGACAAACTCTCTGCCATTACTGAGCCCACATACTAGTGGGGGAAGGCAGAGAGTAAACAAATGCATGTATAATCTAAGTTCAGTTCAGTTCAGTCGCTCAGTCGTGTCCGACTCTTTGCGACCCTATGAATCGCAGCACGCCAGGCCTCCCTGTCCATCACCAACTCCCGGAGTTCAATCAGACTCACATCCATTGAGTCAGTGATGCCATCCAGCCATTTCATTCTCTGTCGTCCCCTTCTCCAATCTAAGTTCAGGTACTAGTAGATCCCATGAGGAAAATGAAGCAAGGTAAGGAGATAAAGTCATACAGAGAGGGACTATTTTAGACAGGATGGTCAGGGCGGATCTCTCTGAAGAGGAGACATATGCAGAGAGCTTTATGTGAAACAGGGAGTGAGTCAGGTAAGGGTCTGTTGGAAAGAAACAGCAAATCAGTTATGTTTTGTTGGAATATTTGTTTGGGGGTGGGGGGAATTTCCTGTTATCTCTAGAATTATATCAATAGATGGAAATTTACTTGGCTATGGGTTAAGATTGATCTTGAATCTGAGATTAGGGCTAGATGAAAGAAGGAAGCCAATTGAATTTGCTGTACTCACTGCTTTAACAAGGTTGACTTTGTTCTCCAGCTACTTAATCACTCTTTCATTCTTCATAATAGCTTATGTTTTGATTGTTACTCTCCAGGAGAGTTGGACTGTGAAGAAAGCTGAGTGCTGAAGAATTGATGCTTTTGAACTGTGGTATTGGAGAAGACTCTTGAGAGTCCCTTGGACTGCAAGGAGATCCAACCAGTCCATTCTAAAGAGGTGGGTCCTGGGTGTACTTTGGAAGGACGGATGCTAAAGCTTAAACTCCAGTACTTTGGCCACCTCATGCGAAGAGTTGACTCATTGGAAAAGACTCTGATGCTTGGAGGGACTGGGAGCAGGAGGAGAAGGGGATGACAGAGGATGAGATGGCTGGATGGTATCACCGACTCGATGGACTTGAGTTTGAGTGAACTCTGGGAGTTGGTGATGGACAGGGAGGCCTGGTGTGCTGCAATTCATGGGGTCACAGAGTCGGACACGACTGAGCGACTGAACTGAACTGAATGTGGACACTGATCCTTTTGAATTTTTAGCAACTTGCCCCCCAATAGTAAAGGACTGAAATGGAATTTCAACAGATGCTGCTAGTTCCAGATAGGTTCTCCTCCCAATAGTACCAGGGCATAGCAAAACTCTGCCCTGAATGCCCTGGAAAGCAGCAGAACCCTCCAGCCCTTATAAAGCCTTATAAGCCATTAGGTCTCATATGGTCACTGAGAATATATCCAAAAGCCCTGAGCTAAAAAATCTTCACTCAGCACAAGCACAGATCACAGCAGGACTTGAGTCATTTAAAAAAAGACAGTATGGATCCTTCTTGAAAGCAGAGAATGACCCATTTCTAGATTCACCCAGGGAAGAACCAGAATGGAGGCAATCTATTGCTACAATATGACATCCTGTTGCTACCTTCCAGTGCCAGGGTTTGTGGGCTCAAAGAATTTCACAGAAGAACAGCTCTTTTCCTCTGTGGGGAGTTTTCAGAGGAGTCAGTGATTTTTGAATGTGCAATTAAGTGGCAGGTTGCCAATATACAGGTCTTTGGCCACTTGCAGTAGGCATAACTATAAAGAATATCGTCTTTCTGTTGTATAAATGAACGTACCAGGAAGTAATTGTAAAAAAGAAAGTTGACCCTTGGGAAAGTTTTCACTTATTTAAGATGCTGCCTTTCTCCTGGTGGCTCAGACGGTAAAGCATCTACCTATAATACGGGAGACCCAGGTTCAATCCCTGGGTCGGGAAGATCTCCTGGAGAAGGAAATGGCAACCCACTTCAGTATTCTTGTCTGGAAAATCACATGGATGGTGGAGCCTTTTAGGCTACAGTCCATGGGGTTGCAAAGAGTTGGCCATGACTGAGCAACTTCACTTCACTCACTTTGCTTAAAATATTATACCTACCATTTAATTTTGTCTATTAAATCTACAAGGTAGGTGAGTTTATCCCCTTTATGAAGCTGGGAAGTCTGAGCCTTGGAAATGTTTGTGGAGTTACCTAATTTTAGCCATTTAGCAAGCTTAGATGTGAGCTCATATCTGTCTAGATTTGTCAAAGTCTATGCTCTTTCAACTAAAGCATCTATCTCTTTTGAAGTTTACCTTGAGAATTGGTGGCATATTCTTTTTCAAATAACCCCACTGGTGTTAGACCATGGCTCAAAGTACATCTAATTTTGGAGAGTAAAGTTCATTTGAAATCAAGACTGAGTGGATGACCACATTGCATGATGTCATTTTTGTTATTTAGAGTAAACAAGAGAGAAGGACAAGATGACTTCATCTTTGCTTTCCTCTGTCACATGTACTGTGTTTCACACAATCAATGTATCTTTTATTTAAAATTATTTGTTGAAGTATAACACACTGACCTATCATCTGTCATCTGTGAAAGTGAAAGTTGCTCAGTCGAGTCCAGTTCTTTGCGACCCCATGGTCTATACTGTCCATGGAATTTTCCAGGCCAGAATACTGGAGTGGGTAGCTTTTCCCTTCTCCAGGGGATCTTCCCCACCCAGGGATCAAACATTACAGGTGGATTCTTTACCAGCTGAGCCACCAGGGAAGCCCTCTGTCATCTGTACCAAGCATTAACTTGTTGATCACATGTTCTGCTAGAGAGGAGAACCCTGAGAGAATATGATATAGGATAGGCAATTTCTGATGGTAGGATTAAGCAGCAGAAAGGTCAGATCTCAGTAGATTAGTTCCAGGAAGGGAAGTGAGGAGACTTGGGAAGAAGGATGAAGAAGCTAGGCAGAGGAGATGGGAAGGCTGTGGGTGGATGGTGGAGTTAGACCAAGAGTAGAGGTGGCAGTGTAAGAGCAATGAAGACTTGTGTATAGATCAGCCCCCAAAATAGGGCTGGAGGGGAGAGCCTAGAAGGAACAGGGAATCATGCTTTCACAGTCTTAAGAGAGAAAAGCACTATGAGAGTGAAATATTATAAAGTGTTACATAAAATTATACTTCCACGAACCACTTAATGTCTTGGAAGAGGTCATGGTAACCTCATTTGCCTCAGGGAGAGCTAAGTATTTTTCTCACTTGATTCACCATAGAATTAACTCCTGCTAAAATACAAATCCCTCTGTTTTTTTCTGAGAACCTTAATAATCTCCGTGCCTCAAATGTAGTTGTGCCCATTGTAGTGTGATGATCTATCTTTCACCTCAATTCATCACCAGTAAGGGGAAGGTAATGAACAAATGTTTGAATATGTTTTAATATATCCAGGTTGGGGAGGCTTCTTTTTCCAGTTATATGTTTAGTGAGGGTAAACAGCTATGTGTTAAATCGTGGAATTCTAAAAACATGCATATAGAGGTATGTCATTTTACCTTAAGTAGGGGATAATTCTCAGAACTTGAGTAACATAGCCACCCTCATTTGTGCATCTATAAAAAGCAGCTCCAATTTTAGTGAGGCACCTAGAATATGTTATAAAATGTCTGCATATAATTAATTCAAAATACTCTGTCATTAAATCATGTAATGATGCTTTGTGAGCACACATAAGCTTAATTGGGAGTAATGAAACTGAGGAGATTGAGATCCAGAGTGCCATAAATAAAATAACCGTTAGCAGCTCCTGCAGTGTAAATTTAGATCATCAAGTAATCTTGCAAATGTCTTAAGGTTTGTTCTGGTTGACAATCTCTCTCTCCTGTACGAAGACAACAGAAAACTTAAAATAAGTCTCATAATTGGAAGATCTGAAGAGTCTCAGCCCTGTTATTAGCAAGTAGAAGAATTCTATGTCAGCTGACCCAACAGTCAATAAATGTCTTTCGAGACAGCACACACTCAGAGGACCCTTTAGGGTGAGACATTATACTTTAGGGAAAAGAAGTTTTCAGGTTCAAGGACAACATGTTTGATCTCAACAATTTTATTTTCCTCATCTATAGGATGGACAGAGTTTATTGAGGATGAAATAAAAAAGATCAGGGAGTGTCTTGAAACAGTGCTTGGCACATAGAAAGTATTCAATAAATGCTATTGGTTTTCCCATGCCCCCAGCATGGAGTGTCCTACACAGTGTAAGAACATAGATAACTGTTAACGAGACTGAAGTGTGCTCTTGAGATGGGCTTCCTAAGAGGCAGCCTGAATTTTCTGGTTAGACCCTGAAGAAACAAGTGGAACTCAAATGAGATTTAAGACACAGTCAGGCTAATGGCAAGAAAGACACTGGAGAAACATCACAGGGTGATAGTGATAGGAGTCAGCTCCTTGATTTTCCATGATGGGATCACGAAGCTGAGGGAAGAAAAGCAGATGTGTGTCATTTATTCTGCCATTTATCTTCTGGCTCCTGTAGTCATTACTAAGGAACCACAGGCAACTGTCCTCTCTACCCTGATAGGTCCTAGGATTCATGAATACAGTGTTTGTGCAGCCACTCATGGTCAGTTAGTAGTGGTACCTGTGATAAAGCCTATCTGCTATTCCAGCTATTCCAGAATGCGCAGCACACTACCCAACTGACTCTATCAGTTGAATCTGAAAAGGAGAACACCTCCTATTCTTCTATCCCCTTTCTTAATCCCTCTTAAAGCAAGAGGAAAGGGCTCTGTTGCTTTCTCTTTGTAGACTGACTTTTTAGCCTGGAGGTGATTCCTTATACCTGATATTTGGATATCGCTTCAGAGTTTATATAATATTTTAAAATGCACTAACCCTGATATGACCAAGGCTGATAAGTACATTACATAGTATTACTCTCAGTGTATATAGGAGAAAACCAAGGCTTCGAGAGGTTAATGAATTTATCTAAGATGACAAAATCAGTAAGTGGTATATAACACTGGGCTATCCAACTCCAATATCTGGTAATTATTTAGAGACAATGTTACCACTAATATCAGAGAGAAGACTATAGATGATCATGGCACATGAATTCTTCAAAGAGAGGATAAGATTTGGAATTGACAAGACATAGCAAGATGCCGTCTAGGCAAGGTAACATGAGCAGTGGCATGGAAGTTCAACTTTGTTGGCACGGCTAGTATGGGAGGTCATATAGGGATGCTGAGGAGTGTTAGGAGGTGAGTGGACAGGGAGGCTATATCCCCCCGGGAAAGCTTTGAATGCAAGGCGAAGCATACTGTATCACTTTGATTATTGATCTATCATCTCTGACTTTATGTATATCCATTTGGAATCTATTTATATTTTCAGTTTGGCAAATATGATCACCATTCTAAATTTCCTTGCCTTGATCCTGAAATAATATCTTTTAAGAAAGGCAGAAAGGAGAAATCTGATGGTCTTTAGTTGGCAAACATGTCACATCTGTCTGTATCTTTTCCCTAGAGACTTTTTAAGTTGCTGGATCTTGGGGCTATTGTTATTTCTAGAAAAGCAGAATACTGGGTAAAACTTAAAATACAAAAATCAATAAGGTTCAAGTATACAAATCTCAGCAAGTTAAATTTTATAAGGGAAGAAAAGATCTCTTTCAAAATATCAAAAAAAGAAAAGAATCCAAATCCATCAGTGAGCTAAAAACTAGGTGTAAATAAGAAATGTGTAAGATTTACATGGAGAACATTTTTAAATGTTAAAGAAGGATACAAAATATGACTTGAATGAATGAAAATATACACCTTGTTTTTGCACAGATTCATCATAAATCTATCAATTTCCTTTAACTTAACATATACATTTAATGTAATTCATGACCAAAATACTTTCAGGATTTCTTTTAAGATAGATAAGCTGATGCTAAGTTCATCTGTAAAAACTCGAAAGCAACAATCGCCAGAATAAATTATGAAATAGAAGAGTAATGAATTAGCCCCAGTTCTGTAAGATGTACATTATAAAGACCGTAATTAGAATAATTAATGGGCTAATATATAGTCTGGAAATAGATCCCTACTATATATTTAGTATATGATAACTGTGGCATTGCTTATCAGTGGGAAGAGATTGCTCAGTAAACATTAAAAAGTACAAAAGTCAGAAGTGCTAGAAGAATGCTCAACATCACTATCAGGAAAATGCAAATCAAAACTACAGTGAAGTATCACCTCACACCAGTCAGGATGGCCATCACTAAAACTCGACAAATAACAAATTCTGGAGAGATATGGAGAAAAGGAAAACCTCACATACTACTGGTTGGGAATGTAATTTGGTGCAGCCACTGTGGAAAACTGCATGGAGGTTCCTCAGAAAACTAAAAACAGAATTACCATATGATCCAGAAATCCCACACATGGGCATATATCCAGACAAAACTCTAATCTAAAAAGATACCTGCATTCCTATTCTTAGCAGCACTATTCACAATAGCTAAGGCATGGAAACAACCTAACTTGTTCACTGACAGATGAATGGATAAAGAAGACATGGTATATATATACACACACATATATATGTATGTATATATATATATACACATATATATGTATGTATATATATATACACACATATATATGTATGTATATAATACATACATACACACATATTTGTACACACACACATATGTACACAAACATACACACACACAATAGAATACTACTCAGTTATAAAAAAGAATGAAATAATGTCATTTGTAGCAACATGGATGCAACTAAAGACCATCATACTAAGTGAAGTCAGACAGAGACAGATACCATATAATATCACTTATATATAGAATCTAAAACAGGACACAAATGAGCCTCTCTATGAAACAGAAACAGAATCATGGACATAGCAAACAGACTTGTGGATGCCGGGGCGAGATGATTGGCAGAGGGATGAGGTGGCAGACTGAGGATGGCAGAAGCAAGCTATATATAGAATGAATAAACAACAAGGTCCTACTGTAGAGCACAGAGAACTATATTAAGTATCTTATAATAAACCGTAATGGAAAAGAATATTTAAAAAAGAATGCATATGTATGTATAGCTGAATCACTTCGTTGTACAGCAGAAAGCAACACATCATGTAAATCAATACTTCAATAAAAAAAGTACTAGAAGAAAAAATACAAAATACATATAAAATGTATAAAAATGTAGTCTCCATATAAATTATTATATATAATATGTATTAGTATATATAGTAAATATATAATATCAAGTATTTATATGTATATATATATATATGTATATATACTTGCAGAGAGGAGTAGGCTTTTTTAGGTATGAAACAAAATGCATAAATCATAAAACCTATTGAAATAAATCTTAATCCACAAGAAACTAAGAGCACAATAATGCTAAATGACCATCCAAGAAAAAGTATTTGTATCATATCTTGATAAATTTTCCTAATTTATTAAGTCAGCGTGAGAATACACTAAAAATTCAACAGAAAAACTGGAAAAGATGAAAAAACAGATCATTAGGAAAATAGTTGTTAAATATCTAGAAAGATGTCCAATCTCACTGATCATGAAAGAAAGGCAAGTCAAAACTACAGTGATATTTCATTTTCTCCCATCAGAATGGCAATGATAATGTCTGTTAGTGTACTGCATGAATGAAGCTATGAAGAGTCATCCACATCAGATATCAGTGGTGGAACAGGGACCAGTACAATCCTGCAAACAATAATCTGCAATATCTTTCAAAACTATAAATGCATGTTCCCTTTATCTTAGAAATTCCACTTCTAAAAATGTGTCCTACAGGTATATTAGCACATACATACAGAGTATGTAGAAATATATTAATTCCATGATAGTTTATAAAAGAGACTGAAACAACCTAAGTGTCTGTCAGTATCTGTTGTTTAGTTGCTCAGTTGTGTCTGACTCTTTGTGACCCCATGGACTGCAGCATGCCAGCCTTCCCTGTCCTTCACCATCTCCTGGAGTATGCTGAAACTCATGTCCATTGGGTTGATGATGCCATCCAACCATCTCATCTTCTGCCATCCCCTTCTCCTCCTGCCTTCAATCTTTCCCAGCATCAGGGTCCTTTCCAATGAGTTCACTGTTCGCATCAGGTGGCCAAAATATTGGAACTTCAGTTTCAGAATTAGTCCTTGCGATGAATATTCAGGGTTGATTTCTTTAGGATTGACTGGTTTGATTTCCTTGCAGTCCAAGGGACTCTCAAGAGTTTTCCCAGCACCATAGTTCAGAAGCATCAATTCTTTCTGTCCCTATGGTGCTGGTCAATTAAACTTGGTGGATGCATATAATGAAATACTATGCAGCCATTAAAATTTAAAGTAATGAGTTTTAAATATTAGCTCTCCTTTGACCACTGCACAACTTCAAGGTCTTGTTTCTTTTTGGCAAAATCTCAAAAAGTTATCAGGAAGATGGGAGGCACTATGAGTGGTAACATCTCTCTTCAGTTAAATTCATTATAATAAAGAATAACTAATTAGAAGTATAATTCATTAAATTTTAGACAAGCAGAGTGCATAGACTGTGTCTGCCCTTTACTGCACATCCCTGTGAGTGAAAAGGAAAGAATGGAAAAGATGTATGCTGTAGTCAGGAATGTTCCTGGAAAACCCCTAAGGAGACATAAATGCAAAATCCCTAGGTCCAGTTGTATAATAGCTCAAATAACTGGGAACACAGGCAGATCAAGAGAGATGGCCTCAATATGTCAGAGCAAAATGTCAGGACCAGCACTCCAGAAGTCAGGTCTAGGAGCCATGGCTTGCTGGAAGCACAGTGCCTGCCTTCCTGTTGGCCTAATATATTTTCAGGTACTGATGTGGATGGGAGGATGGGAAAAGGGTAAATGTCTGAGTGCCCTTTGCAGAGAGCATCTTGGCCTTGGCTGATTCCTCACCCTGCAGCAGCTTTCCACCACCCCCATGCTGGAAGCACTCCTGTGAAGAGCAGAAGGACACTGTGGACTGACATCTATGCAAACATATCCCCTGATCACCCCAGTGGGTCTCAGTCTCAACCCTGCTTCCTCCTTACCAGGAGGATCACTTGCGTTGCTAATGAAAACTAACCAGTGCCTAGGTTCCCCTTCAATCTTTTAGATTGAAGGCAAACGCAAAAGGTGATGGTAGAGGATGAGAATGGTTGGATAGCATCACCGACTCAATAGACATGAACTTGGGCAAACTCTGGGTGACAGTGAGGGACAGAGAGGCCTGGTAGGCTGCAGACCGTGGAGTCGCAAGAGTTGGACACAACTTAGCGACTGAACAACAACAAAGACTTCCCTACCAGAGGTTCTGATTTAAGTGGTCTAGGGTGAGGCCAGGCATTGATATTTATTTGTTAAATGTTCCCCAAGTCAATTCTGAACTGGGTGTTTCCCAGGTGGTTCTACAAGGTCTGAAAATCTTGGGACTGTGCTCTTATATATTTCTTCTATGCTCAGTAATGCTTGTGGTGGACATGTTTAGTGTTTGTGAGTTTCATTTCTGTTATTCCCCAGACTCATTTGGGTCTCTTACCAGGCTTAAGAGAAAGAGGCAAACAGAAAAGGGAAAGAATCACTGAAAAGAAAAACTGGACAAAGAAATTTAAAAGAAAAAGGGAGTGAAAGGGAAACACTGAGTCACTCCAAATTCACTCCAAAATCTCTGAGCACAGAACCTACACTTCTTCAGAAGTTTATAAACTTCTGAGTTGATTTTTATGCATACTTCAAGTTTGGGAAAGCTCAGATCAGTTCAGTTCAGTTCAGTAGCTCAGTCGTGTCTGACTCTTTGCGACCCCATGAATTGCAGCACGCCAGGCCTCCCTGTCCATCACCAACTCCCGGAGTTCTCTCAGACTCACGTCCATAGAGTCAGTGATGCCATCCAGCCATCGCATCCTCGGTCGTCCCCTTCTCCTCCTGCCCCCAATCCCTCCCAGCATCAGAGTCTTTTCCAATGAGTCAACTCTTCGCATGAGGTGGCCAAAGTACTGGAGTTTCAGCTTTAGCATCA
>SJYV01029207.1:135714-255473 GCA_006410875.1 Neotragus pygmaeus | reverse complement strand
TAATTTCATGGCTGCAGTCACCATCTGCAGTGATTTTGGAGCCCCCCAAAAATAAAGTCTGACATTGTTTCCACTGTTTCCCCATCTATTTCTCATGAAGATGCCATGATCTTCATTTTAGATCCATTAGGAGACCCATTTAAGGCAAAAATCAAGAAGAGAGCAGATAGGGATCATATGCTAATTGGTGAAGGCCAATGGAACAGAGGATTCAATTATTAAGTAGACTTGTACTAAGCAGAAGAACTTACATAGGCTGCCTGCATTTTGCCTGAACGACCCCATGAAATTGTGGAGCCTCATGTGAAAATTGAAACCTAACTACATCCATTTTTCAGTGGCAAACCTAGATGAGTTAGGCACACCAGTCATCAGATTTAGGGCCCATTCTAACCCACTATGACTTCACTTTGATTTTATTGCATCAACAAAGACCCTCTTCCCAGATAAGGTCACATTCACAGGTCCCACAGTTAACACTTCAACATATCTCTTTTGGGAATGCAATTCAACACNTCATCAGATTTAGGGCCCATTCTAACCCACTATGACTTCACTTTGATTTTATTGCATCAACAAAGACCCTCTTCCCAGATAAGGTCACATTCACAGGTCCCACAGTTAACACTTCAACATATCTCTTTTGGGAATGCAATTCAACACTCCGCAGATATCTTGTGCTAAGCTGTCTTCCATTTTGCTTAAAGCAATTTTACCCACAAGATCAGCAGTGGCCACACTTTTGAGATCCATTTTTCCTACCTCTTCACTTACAGATCTGCAAATTATTCTTTCTAGAGTTTGTACTTCCACGTTGTGAAAGACTAGCTGAGAAACGAGGGATGGTGACACCTCATCACTTTCTCCATCACCAGACTGATATGCATTAAGTTACACTGACAAGACAGATGCCCTCAGAGCAAATGGCCAGTTTGTAGGGAAAAAAAAAAAGAGTGCAATCGAAGTACATGTGAACACAGCTCACTTTAGAGCTGTTTTTCCTGCCCACAAGAAGTTATTTAGCTTCACAGAGCCACACAGCCATCACTTTTTTTTTTCCTATCCCCAGTACCTGAATGTCACTCTGAGAAAGCACAGAATTCCAGAGAAGAGGTTAAGTGGCCCTTTGGGATTTCTTGGGAACATTTTAATCTGTCATTTTTCTCTTAAAAGAATTGTTGTCAGAAAATTTCCTAAAATCCAGTTCCAATCCAACTGCTTTTAAGTCCATTGTTAAGTACTCAAAACAAAGAAACATCTTTGCTATTTGGTCTGACTAGGAGCAGAGTGAGTTCTTACTCAAAGAGCTTTTATTCCCACTGGGATTTGTAGGCATGACACATTTTAAGTGGAAAACTCTAATTTCAAGGTGTCAGTGAAGACAGCCTTTTAGGTTCAGGTTGCCAGGACCTAGGATCAAGATGACAGACATAAAGATATATAGAGGAGAGAAGTAGAGCTAATATGGAGAAAGGGAAGTGAGGAGTCCACAGATAGAAAAATCAGAAGGAAGTTATGGAGCTGTATGGGAACAGGGAAAATATACAGCTAAATACTCTCAGTTATGCCTATATGACTCACATGGGATGATTATACTCAAAAGTTTTAGACTGCAACTGTTGGCATGACTTATTAATAACTGGGGGTTTCCTATATACTGAGGTTTAAGAGGTCCTAAGAAAATGTCTTGAAGGCGAGAGGAGAAGGGGACGACAGAGGATGAGATGGTTGGATGGCATCACTGACTCGATGGACATCAGTTTGTGTGAACCCTGGGAGTTGGTGATGGACAGGGAGGCCTGGCGTGCTGTGGTCCATGGGGTCGCAAAGAGTCGGACCCGACTGAGTGACTGAACTGAACTGAACTCAAAGAAAAGGTCATCCCCCAATTTTTTCCATTAGGGCTCCACAAAATTCTCACAGACTACACTTCTTGCAGAAGGGCACAGCGCCCCAGTTAAGAGATGAAAAGCTACCAGGAAATGCTGCAGCTTGTGCGGTCACTTTTCAAGTCCATCGGCGTCACCATCCTCACTGCTCTTTTGCCCCCTGCTGGAAAGCTCGGGGAGGCCGTGAGGCACTGCCCTCTCACCTGTTCTACTGCGCAGCTTTACCCCTCCATGTTTCAAGGAAATGAACAGAAACTTCTACACAAGACAGTTCCTGAGTTAGAGCACTGAAGTCACCAGCTAACTTAACGGAAGACATTCAAGTCTTGGCAATCTTTAACACATTAGTATAAATTCAGAAGCGACCTGACATAGAAGCAAGTGGATATAGACTCGGACTGGAAAGGCCTGAATTTAAACCTCAGCTTTTCATGTCATGGCAATAACAATCCGAGGCAAGTTACATAATGTTTTTGAAACTTGCTTTCTTCATCTGTAAAATATTTATATCATAGCATTGTTCTGAGGATGGGATGACATGTGCAGCTATGCCTGGAACATAGTATGAAGGTAATAATCGTGTACCTAATAAATAGATCATTACTTTACATTTTTCAGAAGACTTTTATATAATATATAATTTTATATTTATAGAAATATATATAATATATACATATTATACATATATAATAAGAATAAAATCCACTTATTCTTCTAATTTTCCAATGAGATGGACAGGGTAATGAAGGTAGACCCAAGATTAGAACCCAGGACTTCTGACTTCCCAGGAGTAGATCTGGTGTTTCCCAATAATGCAAATGTAACAGGAATAATGGAACGGCAGGCACATCCATCTACTTAATTAACTAGAAAATTAAAGGGTTAGATTGAAATAGAGGGCAAATGGACTTGCTATTTGAATAATACATTCAGCTGTCTCTCCTTATTTGGTAAACACAATCATTCGCTCCCATGTATTGGTCTGTGTCTTATCACTGTTCAATTTGGGAAGCTCACTTCAGGAGCTTAGCACAGCATAATTTCCCTATACAAGTCTCGAGAGGCCATGTGAAGAATCTAAGTGGTATAGATTTAAGACTGCACTCTCAGGCTCCTCTGGGGCAGTGGACACGATGACTGATTTACTCATTGCCAGCTCATCTGTATCAACTGCAGGTTTTCTCAAATTCCAAGATGGACTTTTTTTTCCCCCTGCAGTTACTGGGCATTTGGAACAGTTCCTACAAAGAGAGGCCAGTCATCTTCCTCAATTCAGGGAGGCACACTCAACTGGCTTCAACCTGAACTGCTGTCTCTGTTAGACATGGTTATTCTCTTCCAATGCCAGGGTGAGCAGCTAGGAACAGTACTGCTCTATTTGGGGAATCTGATAAGTGAGAAGTGTGCCTGTCTTAGGGGAAGTTCTTGTCTATCTTAAAATTGAAAGACTTTATATGAATTCATGTTAGCATACAGGCATTAACTAATCTGCCTATGAGTCCAGCTTCTGGAATATTTAGTTAGTCAGAAATGAGGATTTATCAGGTAATTACATAGTAGCATCTCAAAAGAAAGTGTACTTTTAGATTTCTGGTGATATTTTTACTTTAAAGGCCACTTAGCAAAAATCTTCAACTTAAACTTTTGTTGTTCCCTTTGAAATGGCTCTAAATAGGGCTAGAAGTGTTTAACTTGTTTCAAATATGCTAATTTGAACCTCAGGCAGCTGCAGTCGATATTAATATGAACACAGTGGCTGACAATTTGACCACAGCCTCTAGTTTTCATTTACTGCTTTCATAATAAATGTCCCTTTTGTGCACAGGGTGTAAAAACCATGGTCAGATGACTGAATTGGGAGACACGCCTGTAGACTGATCAGTGTCTGAGAGCCTTTTCTTCTTTTGAAGAAAGTGATACCCTTTAAATAGGGAAACTAGTAGATCTTATGCTAGATTATAAATCTTTAACACATTATCAGCTTTTTCACAGTGCAGGGAAAACTCAAGGAGAAGAAGGAGTGATGTGTTCTTAATACATATTTACTCCAAATTGGCCCATAAAAAACATCATGGGACATTGGTCTAGTGTTAGAACAAATGAGTTTTGGGTCATTCACCTGAAATGTGATTTACAGGTAAACATTTCAAATCAGTTATATTTTGCCTGTTTATTCTTTGTAATTGTCAAATAAGTAATGCTATCTAAATGAAAAAACTAAAAACATCCATAGGAAAATATCTAATGACTTGTATTTTCTTTTCATGATTGAGTTTTATGAGCCTGAGCCAGATGGATGTGTATTTGTATGTGGTCTGTGGGTTTTCACTACAGAGCACCATTTTGCTTGGCTGAACTTTGTTTTCTAAGTGCACAAAGGCTTCAATCATCCTGTGGGCATCTCTGCATGTGTCACATTCACCAGACAACTTGTCTAACTCTGTGACTGTGTTTCTTTTGAGGGTCTCAACTGAGCCATTGTTTAATAAAAGCAAAGAACCAGCTATATCCTGAAAGATGTACAACTTCGTATCTCTGACCCAGGCTGAGCCAAAGGCAAATTTATAAAATATAAACATTTATTCTATACTGTATGATTTCAAAATTTAAACGGAATATCTTAAAAAGTTAGTACAACGAGATTTATTCATTAGGAAACCTTCCATCAAGCAGCCGGTCTTCTCAGCCAGAAGATAATTAGTATAAGGCCAGAGAACGTGCTTTTTTCACTGTATCTGGTTTGGTGTCTGTCACATGAGTGAATGAATGAATGGATGCTCACAGGACTTGACTATTCACACAGGACTTGAATATAAGTTGTTTAATCCTCACTACCAACATGCAGTGCAGGTGTTCTTGTTTTACAGATAAAGAACTTAAAGTGCAGGTTGCAATGATTTGTCGAATGTTATCCAGCTAAGAAGAGCAGAGATAAAACTTGAATCCTAACTTTTCATTTCTAAGTCTAGGCAGTTTCTAAGTTCACATAATGTCAAATCTCCGTCTTAGAATTTACTTCTCCTCCCATGCTGATCTTATTCGAGAGCATTCTTTATCCTTTACATGTCAGGAGTCTTTCTGTGAAGGACCAGAGAGTAAATATTTAGGGTTTTGTGGGCCACATGATTTCCATTACACAGTTCCTCAATTTGCCATTGTATTAATAGCACAAAATCAGGCACAGACTACACATATCAACAAATGAACATGTATGTATTTCAGTAAAACTTGATTGATAAAACATGATGGGCCAGATTTGGCACATGGGCTATAATTTGTGGTCCCCTGATAGAACAGAACAGAGCATCATTCCTGGAGAATATCAGAGGATCTAAGTCCTAGTCCAGGTTATACTGTAAGAAATGGAAATAGTAAGACAATAAAAGTAACATCAGGAACTTGTTGTCAAGATTGCACTTCCGCTGAAGGGGGTACAGGTTTGATTCCAGATCAGAGAACTACAGCTGCAATGCTGGAACCCTGGCTGCAGGTGTGTGACTACATGGCAAATTAAGAATTCTGAACAGGCTTGACTGATTTTTCAATGAAATAATGGTCAATACAGAGAGTTTGGTCAATACAGAGTCAACACAGGCAAAATGTACAGGTAAAATTCCAGAATTACAAGAACCAAGTAATTTTCTCTTGATTTTCTTTGTTGCCTGCTTCAGAGATCCCATATGGAAGGTAACATCCTGGGACCTCAGAATCTTCAGGTCACTTTCCTCATTGCTGAGACAGACCAAAGCAGCAAGAAATATATGGTACCATGAGAAGATGGAGAAAATGGAAAAAAAGTAAAGAAAGAGAAAAAGATGAGTAAAATACTGCCTTTGATTAGTTGACAGAAAGAAACTGGGGGAAGGATGAGTAGAAGTTGCTCAGTGGGTATAGAGCTGCAGTTTCACAAGATAAAAAAATTTGTAGGGACCTGTTATACAACTAGGTGAATATACTCAATACTACTGAATTATATACTTCAAAACTGTTAACTTCAAATGGTTAAAATTTAATGTTACATTTTTTTAACCATAATTAAAATTTTTTAAAAGGAAAAAAGTCATTCAAAATCCAACTCCATGACTGTGTGAATCTGCGAATACCTGCTGCTGCTGCTGCTAAGTTGCTTCAGTTGTGTCCGACTCCTAGCGACCCCATGGACTGCAGCCTACCAGGCTCCTCCATCCATGGGATTTGCCAGGCAAGATTACTAGAGTGGGGTGCCATTGCCTTCTCCTGAGAATACATAGTGAAGTCGCTTATTCGTGTCCGACTCTTTGCGACTCCATGGACTGTAGCATATCAGGCTCCTCCATCCNCTCCATCCATGGGATTTGCCAGGCAAGATTACTAGAGTGGGGTGCCATTGCCTTCTCCTGAGAATACATAGTGAAGTCGCTTATTCGTGTCCGACTCTTTGCGACTCCATGGACTGTAGCATATCAGGCTCCTCCATCCATGGGATTTTCCAGGCAAGGGTACAGGAGTGGGTTGCCATTTCCTGAGAATACATAGGAGCCTTGTTTTCTTCATTATCAGTTCATGGTTAGGGTTCTAATCTCGTTAAATTGATGAGGTTAAATGAGATAAAGTACATAAAGTGCCAAGTATAGTACTTCACACCAGTATAATTTCAGTAAAAGCTATTGTTCCTCTCCCACTTCTATCACTTTCCTCTAGCAATTCCTTTCCTTATTGCTTTGGTATCAGATCTTATCTTCCTGTGGAATATTTTTCCACAGTGGTTAAAAAAAATACTGCCCATTTAATTTAGTTTGCTTCTCCTGTCCCTCATTAGTTAATTGGTATGCATACATGTTGTGGTCTACCTACAGAATAATAAATAAACAGTTACTGTA
Source organism: Neotragus pygmaeus (assembly GCA_006410875.1). Taxonomy (NCBI): domain Eukaryota; kingdom Metazoa; phylum Chordata; class Mammalia; order Artiodactyla; family Bovidae; genus Neotragus; species Neotragus pygmaeus. The sequence goes on along the minus strand of SJYV01029207.1, from coordinate 248,725 downwards.
ATTCAGCATTACCTCTTGTGTGTGTTTACATGTGTCCTGTCTAAAAAAAATCATAAGCCACAAAGCACTTAATTGTTTCCCTCATACTGTTCCTCTCCCATTCAGCTCTGTCTTAATTCATCCAGGCTGTTGTAACAGAATGCCATAGACTGGGTAGTTTAAAGAAGGGAAATTTATTTCTCATAGTTCCTGAAGCTAGATGCCTGAGATCAAGAAGCCAGCATGGTTGAGTTGAGGAGGGAACCATCTGGGTAAACAAACATGTTAAGGGGTGGGAGCATCTCAGGTCTCTTCATTCTCTGATTAGGGTGCTAACCCCATCATGGGACTCCACCTACATGACCTCATCCAAACCTCATTTCCTCCCAATGGCACCATGTTCAAGTCCCATCACATTGGGGATTGTGGGCACAACCTAATTCAGCATTAACTCTCGAGGCTATTAAATTGCAAAGTATGAACTCAAGGAATGTGGGATAAAATGAGGCAGACAAGCATTTCCTGAGGGTCCCAAGGAAGAATATGGATTGTTGAACAGCAGTAAATCTCCAGGCATGACAAGATTCAGGGAAGCTAAATAGAGAATGTGAATCAGGAAATGTGATGCTAATGGCTTGCCAGATGTCCTTTCAAGGACAGCAGTGGAAGCTGCAGACCAAGTAGGCAAAAGCTATCAGTAGTGTTCACTAAGAATTTATAGTTTACTTGATGCTTTCTAGAGGCAAAGTAATTTACCTTAGTCTCCTTCCCAATAGTCTCAGACTTGGCTTGACATTGTCTGTTCCACTGTAGAGACATGCATGACACAGTTTTACAAAAACTATTTTTTCAGTGGTCCTTGGCTTTTTGCACAAATCTGTACCTAGCACCTACTGTGGGCATAGCCTCGTGTTGGGTGTGGAGAGGGACAGTGAGAGAAGGCCAAGAGTCCCCGTATGGTTTCCTGGCTGAGGAGGCAAGAACAGAAGTGTGTGAGCACACACAAACACACATGTGCATGTATCTGCCCAGTGCAGAGCAGGTACATTCGTGATTACCAAACCCAGAGCCTTAGACAGTCAACGCTTCAGACTTTTATGGACATGAGAAATCAAGGTAAGGTGCATTCAGTTCAGTTCAGTTCAGTCGCTCAGTCTTTACTCAAATTTTAAGGTGCAATCAAATCTCCCTAGGATTTGTTAGAATGCAGATTCTAATTTGGCAGGTCTGGGGTGGGACCTAAGATTCTGCATTTCTAACAAGCTTCTGGTCCACTTTGTTTATTTATGCATTTGTTCATTACTGAATCTGCCATGTACTACACATTGTGCTATAAACCAGACATAAACTAATAACTAAAATACAGCCCACCCCTCAAGAAGAGGACAGGTAAAGCCAAGATTATAACTTCATGATTAACAGAACTATTGTCAAGCTTCTTTCTGAACCGACAGGTATAGAATACAGGCTGACTTATGAGGGACGGATAAGAGCTTCCTTGATAAAAAGTTGTTGTGGAGAGTAAAGGGATGGGGCAATTCCATCTGGGAGAAACAGTATGTGTGAAGACCTGGAAGTGTTCAACAGCATCCTTATGGTAGTTGTCAGTTTTAGATTTGGTCAAAGCACAGGCTCTGGGCAGAAGTGCAGAGGGAAAAAGAACTGAACAGGGGTCAGGGGCCAGGTCTGGGGGCCTTGTGTGCTAATAAGCAAAGATGTTGACACAATAACATCCTGAAAGCCAAGGTGAGGTGAGGAAGGGAACACAAAGAGATCAGTGTGTGTGTGTCTAAGTGTATATCTCCCAACTGGCTCTGTCATTTGCAGAGGACCATGGTGACTTCTTTCTAGGTCTTTGGCCCTAGTTTATCTTATTTGATTTGGCACCTCCTCCCTACCCCATCCAAACATGTGAGGCTCTGCTGCTCCAATAATTTTCTTTGAAAGAGGATGTAACGCCCAGAGTGGGGCCTCTCAGAGGTTAAGAGAAGCTCCAGCAGCTTCCAATATTTGAATTTTCTGATTTATTTAAAAATCAAAATAGGGTGACAAATTTTACAATGTATTTTAAATATTCCCTTGCATAATTAAAATCCTTACCATAACAAGTAGACCACGAGTATATGCTATTTTACAGATAATTATAGTTTTATAAACATTAAAGTACATTAGAAGCAGAATGGGGCATAAGATTAAAGCCTACTTTCAATTCTATATCTCTGTGGTTATATATATAAAACCTGATTTATAGACAAAAAGTGAACACATGAGGATTTTTGTAAATGTAAGGCTAGGACAAACTGCCACCCTGTCCCTGCCCTTCCTAACCCTCTACCCTAATAGGCCCTGATTCAGGAGCTTTGAAAAATTCTATTTTCTTATTTAATTATCGGAGGAACAAAACATTAGACTCCACAGGGGAAAGCAGCACACTGACTGAAGGGTATGCAAGGTCAATGACCAGACATCAGTGACCTTCAAGAGCCACCTTGAGGGCCAACCAAAGAACCCACTGTGTTGCTCTAATCTAATGCCAGCATGGGCGCTTTCAGCAAAATGACAAAAACCACTGAAGAGGAAATGGGCATGTCATCGTGTGAAAGACAGACTAGCAGGCCCTCTATCGTCACCCCTCATTTTATCTTTTTAGCTTAGTGCAAGACTTCCTGATTTGAAGAGACAGGTTTATTTTGGAGACAGTGAAACACAAATGGATGCACAGACAAGAGGCATATCTGGCAGCATAAGACACAGTCTGCGATTTAAAACACAATGACACAACCCAAATTTAGCTCCTATTCCCCAAACCAGCTGAAAAAGCAGCGACTGCACGTGCCCAACAGGCCGCATCCAGCATGCTGGTCCATCTCTGTGGCACATTTGCTGGCCACGTATCTGCAGGAACTGTTCTTGTGCTTTAACTTTTTTTTTCTCAGAAAAACAAAACAAGATCTTGATTCCTACAGAGTCCTATCAGAGAGCTTATTGAGAGAAAGAGCTGCATTGTGAGTTACGAAGAGCAGAGGGGATTCCAACAAGAAAAAAAATTAAGCTATTGTTTGGTCAGTTTGATAAATTAACATTGTCCAGCCTAGGCAAAGATCTGACTGTCCAGAGTTCATTCTAGAGTGACACTTTATGGTTTTGTCTTTGAAAAGCCATGTAAATCGCCAAGCATAAAGCTGACAGGACCTGCAGCCTTTAGAGAGAACACGCTGTCCCTCTCATTTATTTGAGAGAATGCTGCCTGGCTCAGAGGCCTGCAGAGTGCTGTGCCAGGGCTTTTTGCTTGGGCCACAGAGCTTGATGCAGTCTGGTGGGCAGCACGGACAGCATTCAAATGAGAAAGGATTCTGCTCTGCGGAGACAAAGCAGTCAGAGCTATCGGCACTGGACCTGGTGGAGTCCCCATTCACTGCCCTCCCCAGTGTAGCAAGAGGATTTCTGGCATGGCCAAGAACTTAAGCTTTTCCCCTGAGAATTCTGAACTTTTTGTTTTTGGCGTTATGTTTTCAGGGCCTGACAAGGCTGTAATGATCAAAGTAGGTTAAAAGTGGATCACTTTGATCCATCTGTGATTAAATGCCCTGGACAGAGGAGCCTGGCGGGCTACAGGCCACAGGGTTGCAAAGAGTCGGGTACGACTGAGTAATGCGTTCTCTCTCTCTCACACACACATACACACTACAGTCCACAAGGTTGCAAAGAGTCGATACTACTGAGTGAGTAACACAAACACACACGGCATTACAGAGACCAGTGTCTTGTCTGGTGCCAGAGGATGAAGTCAAACTTGGGAACATGGCTAAAATGGGAACAGAGAGATTTGTAGGCTATGGGGATGTCAGAGCAGAAGGGGCTTTAGAGATGATCCAGCCAGGTGCCCTTGTTTATGCACATGAGACAGTAGAGGGAGGCCTTGAGTGATTTGCTTAGGGTCACACATTGATATGTTGTTGGGGTAGAGTTTTTACAGCAAGTACAACTTCTGGTTCGTGGGAGAGGGGCAGATTTACTGCAAAAGTGGCCCCACTTCTTCCCCTCTCTGTATCCCTCTCAGTAACCAAAGAAACACCCACCCAGGCCTGACCAAGATTAGCAGAAGCAGCCAGCCAGCTGCGGATTTGTGAGCAATAATAATGGATATTGTTCTAAGCCCCTCAGCTTTGGGGTGGTTTGTTTAGGGCAATTTCTAACTAGTCAGCAGCACCCATAATGAGAGGTCAGTCACTGAGCGAGAAAGGAGGAGCAGGATAGTACTCTTTGCTTAATCCTGCAGTTTCTATAACTTGAGACTAGTTGTTGATTTAGAGGATGAGAATATGGGCTGGAAATGGAAGCCTGGAAAAACGTCTGCAGAGCCACTGTGGTGGTGTGCTCTCACAGTGCTGGACGATCCTGAAGCATCTGTGTCATCACACAGTGAGGCTCAAATGATGCTAGAGACCTTCCAATCCTTATTTTATAAGATACGCAAACAGAGGCTAGGCAATGTTAAGGCAGAACTGACCGCATAATTTGAGGGGCCCAGGGCAAAATGAAAATGTGATGTCCCTTGTTAAACACTAAGAATTTCAAGACTGTGGCAGCAAAGCAATAAACCAAGTGTCAGCCCCTGCTAAGGTGTGGAGCCCTTCTGCAACATGTGGGCTGCATGCCAGCTCCCGAGCCACCTGGAGTTAAGCTTTGGTTGAAGGATGCCTCTTCAGAAGTCTGTTTAATTTCTGCCGAAACTTATTTGCTAATATTAGCTAGTTCAAGATATAAGGCAAGAACCTAACACCTCTAGTTCTTACTCTAGTGATTTATTTTCTTCATTTTTTGACCAATTGACAGAAAGAAAATCTGAACCAGGAACAGCATGGCTGGCCTGAGGTCTGATTCAGAGGGAGTAATTTATAATTCTTCATAGGATGTGTTGCATGGGAGTTGAAGGAAGGAAAGTCTGAAATTGAATTCTTACATTGAGTATTTGCTCTGTCCAGTTATATCTTTATGATATTTTCTTTATGGAATTTAATTGCTGTTCATTACAATAAATTACTTGAATTGTCTATTTAGCTATTTCTTTTTTTGTTTTTGCTTTCTTTTCTATTTTTTGTAAGTAAAAACTCTTAGGTGTTAAATAATAAATTTAAGTTTTTTTTATTCCTTCTAAGCTTTGCCTTACTTATGACATCAGTAATTTTCCAACAGCTCTGAACTCTTCTCTTTCCTTTAGAGCTCTGGAAAATTTTATAGCTTAGTACGTGCATTACCCTATCCTTAATCAACTTTGTCACTAGTCTGAATACTCTTCTTTTTGACCTATGCAAGACATTCCAGAATTAAGTGTTATTGGGATCTTTGTTTCTGTAGGAAACCCATCTCCATTGTTTTATTTCATAATTAAAAAGAAAATGGAACTGGGCTTTTTTAAAGTTGTCTAAGTTTTTCTCACTGTCTTATCAGGGGAAATTTGAAAGGTCCCCTTAGGTATCAGCGATGAGTTCTTGAATTTAAAAAAAAATTCTTTTAGAAAAGACAAGGATTTTGTGACCTTTTTTTCAAAGACAATGAAAGTGACAGGCAAGATCTTAGATGATAAAGGCATCACTAAAGGCAATAGTCAGAGATGAGAAACAACCATAAGAACATATGTAAAAACCAGTGGCAATGTCATGAGGAACAGAACTCAGTTTTGCATCAAAGGTTAAGCTAACTGAACATTTACGCTTGAATCCAGGCAGAGTTCTTGCTGGGTAGACACTGGCTGCTTTCTTCACTGACACAGGTTCTTTTGCTTTAAGGGTTACTTGCTAACTCACCAAAGACACATGTCACCTGTGTTACCCGTATCTCTTTGTCAAGGCTCCTATCCACCTGGCTTTGTTTGCATGTGTGCATGCTAAGATGCTTCAGTCATGTCCAACTGTTTGAGACCCTATGGACTGTAACCTGCGAGGCTCCTTTGTCCACGGGATTCTCCAGGCAAGAATACTAGTGGGTTGCTATATCTTCCTCCAGGGGATCTTCCAGACCCAGGGGTTGAACAGGCAGGTTCTTTACCACTAGTGCCACCTGAGAAGTCCCAGTTTGGTCTATGCAGCTACAGAGAAAGGGTAGATTCTCAGGGCATTTTTTTCCCCTCCTCACTTTTTTCCCTTCAAAAGTCACCATAATCGGCTTACGTTTAGCCAATGACATCTAACTGGACTAATGAAATGTCTAATTTAATTTGGAACAGTGAACCTTGATTCTATTTTGGCTTGTTCAGGTTTTTATTCAATCAGAATACATTTTCATAGTCCCTGATGGAAATGCTAACTTTCTCCATCAAGGTGGCAAGGATTTCCATTATCAAGGATATTTTCAAGCCAGTTTCCAGAGGAGATCCCACAGTGGTTAGAATTGGTCAAAGAAATACGGGTCATGACAATCATGACCTAGCTCTGGTTATTATCTTTTGGGCATGGCTGTTCTTCTGCTATTTGCCGTTTCTACCCAATCTATTTCTCATCTCTCGTCCTCTTTTTTCCCCCATATATTTCACCCCAAATTCCAAAGCTGTGAGTCTTCTTTATGTTTGCCAAGGTCACACTGGCACCAAAGTATTTCTGCAGGCTTCCCTAAGGGACAAAAACTAAAATGTTCTGCTCTTAAGCTAAAAGCTATATAAACTTCTAGACACTTGGCTTTTGCTTAGCTTTATTTTCTTTTCCTCTTTTCCTCACTCTTTCCCCTCTTCTCCCAAACACCAGGTACTTTAGATTCATTTCTCAGTCTCTCTCCTGCTTTCTCTCATTTGACCCTGAAAGACAAAATGCTGACAAACTCTCTTCCTTTGGCTCATTAAAAAATTGCCATAAAATTTATAACTGGCTTAGACCAGCCATCACTGATCTTCTTGATTTAGTTACTGCCAAGAAGTGTTTTATGATTATCCACTGACTTATTTACAACAAACACCACAAAGTCCTTGTTGTTAGGAACCTGTATAGACCTTCTGATTTGTTCGGAAAATAGAGTGGTTAGCTGAAATTCCCTGAGTAGGACAGGGTAGGTTGGGTTGCTTGACTTGCACATTTTTAGATGAGAAGATTAAAAATCTCAAGCCTTAAAATGTAATAGCATCAAATCATTTCGCTGCTGTGTAGAAAATGTATACTGCCCTCAGACAAAACAGGAAACTTTCTAATACTTTGGTAAGCATTAATTTCAGGAGGCTGTGTCATTAGTGAAGCTGGTAATTGAAAACAAATTGTATTGGTGATGTTAAAAATGTGTATTGGTAGGAACTGTTTGAAAGTGATGAGATTAATTGATTACACAAAAGTGATTTCGAGGCTGATGTAATAACCACCAGTCTTGAGACTGTTATTAATATTTGAAGAATAAATCAGAACAGGAATGATTTAAATGTTTTAAACATTTGAGCTGGGTTGAATATTCAGTTGTGTATTTGATATATATGATACTGATCTTGTTCTCCTATAATCCTGGTAACAAACTGGTCACTTCATGAATTTAAAGTAATGCACAAAAGCTCTCTAACAGGTGATATTTTGTTGTGAGCAAAACAGTGTAATTATCTGGAACAGATCCTAAAAGAGTTCTGATGTGTGTTTCCAAAGAGAAATATTCACTATATCTTTTGGAAGTTAACTCAAAGCTATGATGGCCAGTGATTAATTGAGCACTTCATTGTCACATAAGGAATCATCAAAGAATAATTGTATTATTCTGCCTTCTCTAGTCACTCTCTCCAACCTGGCTAAAGCTAGGTTTGGGAATCTTGGGTAGTGGCCATAAAGCCTGAGTGTCCACAACTGGGCCATTCCTATTGTTTGCTCCTTTGATGGGCCAATGTTATTCTATAGGTAGCTGCTGGTGGAAAAAAGGTTGGTGGTTAAGGTGGAAGAAAAAACACTTTTTAAAAGTTTACGGTGTAGTTCCCCTAACACATACAGAAGCTGTGGGGAGAGCAATCAAGTCAGGGTAAACCTATCCTAGCACAGTTAGAGAAGTCCACTTGATAATTCAGGAAATGTGATAACGTGAACCAAGTACAAACTGGGACACCACATGGCCTGATGTCCACATGATGCTTCACTAAAAAGTATGCCCCCAGAACTACAGTATTATACTACAACAGAAAGCTAATCATTACTTTCATAAAGATCAACAAAGTAGATTCGATTTATAATCCACAGTAAAAAAATCTTTCAAAACTGCCTTTGCTTTCTTCTCAGTGTCTCAGGCTCCAAGACACCTTCTAAGACACTTGTCCCTAACACAATTTATAATACTATTTCATGCAAAGATGGGCACAATAAAGGACAGAAATGGTTTTGACCCAATAGAAGCAGAAGATATTAAGAAGAGGTGGCAAGAATACACAGAAGAGCTGTACAAAAAAGATATTCACGACCCAGATAACCACCATGGAGTGCTCACTCACTTAGAGCCAGACATCGTGGAATGTGAAGTCAAGTGGGCTTTAGGAAACATCACTACAAACAAAGATAGTGGAGGTGATGAAATTCCAGCTGAGCTATTTCAAATCCTAAAAGATGATGCTGTGTAAGTGCTGCATTCAATATGTCAGTATGTTTGGAAAACTCAGCAGTGGCCACAGGATGGAAAAGGTCAGTTTTTATTCTAATCCCAAAGAAAGGCAATGACAAAGAATGCTCAAACTACTGAACAACTGTATTCATTTCATATGCTAGCAATGTAATGCTCAAAATTGAGCCAACATTTATAGGTAGTTAACATGTTCTACTTATTTCGCTGTTTTTACATTAATTATGTCATAATAACTCTAATACTGTTTTACAAATTTCTAACAACCCCAAAAACATAAAGAAACCATAGTTTAAGGACAAGAGAGTGACCTGCCCAGGGTAACATAGCTAGTTAATAGCAGAACATGGATTTCTTGGTCTTAGTCTCCTTCCAGAGCCCCTGTCTTCATTATCACAAGTTCAGGGACCAGTATCTCCCAATGGCTGAGGTTATATTAAGAATGAAGCAATCACTTAAACACAATGACACTGGTGTGTACCTAAGTAATACAATTTAACTCCATCCTTTCATTTTTTTACCTTTTTACACAATTTTTTAGCTGAATGTAATATTTTGGACCCAGATCTGTATTAGCATACTGGTTACCAAACGTTTGACAGCTATCTACAAATTAGTACTGCTGCTGCCACCAAGTCGCTTCAGTCGTGTCTGACTCTGTGTAACCCCATAGACGGCAGCCCACCAGGCTCCTCCATCCCTGGGATTCTCCAGGCAAGAACACTGGACTGGGTTGCCATTTCCTTCTCCAATGCATGAACGTGAAAAGTGAAAGTGAAGTCACTCAGTCGTGTCCGACTCTTAGTGACCGCGTGGACTGCAGCCTACCAGGCTCTTCCATCCATGGATTTTCCAGGCAAGAGTACTGGAGTGGGGTGCCATTGCCTTCTCCGACAAATTAGTACTAGAACTTCCCAAATATAAATACATTTTAGGGTTTATTTGTGGATGTAGGTTATGTTTATTTTTATTCATACATACATATATACTATTTACTATTTTCCTCCTGAAAGTTGAGAGGAAATTCTATGGCCCAGGGTTATAATCTTGGGTGTGTTAGTTCACTCATCTCCACTGAGCCTCCTCTGTGAGGTTGGAGAAAGGATATAGGAGAAAGATTAGAAGCTCATCAGAGTGAGACAATGATGAATAATGATGAATAGTACACAGAGCACAGGTAAAGATCTCCAATCGTAGGCTCTGGTGTGTGTGTGTGTGTGTGTGGGTGGGTGTGTGGGTGTGTGAGTGTGCATGCGCACATGTGCGTGCACAAGGCTCCTCTGTCCATGGAATTTTCCAGGCAAGACGAGTTGCCATTTTCTATTCCAGGGGATCTTCCTGACTCCGGGATTGAACCCATGTCTCCTGCATTGACAAGTGGATCCTTTACCACTGCACCACCTAGGAATATGCAGCCTCCAAAATGATCCTTACATTAATTTTTATCTTTTGATCAAATTCACCTTTTGGTATAAATGTTTCTATACTAGCTTTGATCCCAATTGAAAGTGAAATGCTATGTCTCTGATGAGATTCATCATTATTCTTTGAAAGATAGGTCTTAAATCAACAGGTCCTATTTTTCTTTTCTGGCCAGATGCCTTCAACATGGAATACACGTTAGTCAATGTCATTTTCATTGTTCAGAAATGGTATTAATTTACTATCTTGGCAGTTACGGTCCATATAAATTTCCTTGGAAGCTAGTGAGTCCTTAACCAACTGAAATTAGAGTTTAAGCTAATTGTTTAAAGGAAATGGAAACAGAGGGACACAGGAGGCTTAGTGTGGGACTACGATCTTCCATTTGGAGGGCTGGGCCTTTAGAGTTAAGACAAACACAAGAGCAATAAAAAAATCATTCTAAGTCATCTGCCCTCAATTTCCTGACTCTATTACAGAAAGAGTTTATGGAATTATTCTAAGAAATTTGCACATCCCTATGTAGGTTGCATAAACATCTCATGCATGCATATACAATTCATTTTCATGGTTGTAATCAATATGATACAAATTGTTTTAAAATATTAATTTTACTAAATGTATTTAGTATTATGTATTTTTAGTCAATATATCAATATATGCAAGAAATTCAATTACCGTCACAAGACATTTATAAACTCTTATGTTTGAAAGGAGTTTCAAACTTTTAAAAGTCAGGAATTGCTAATTTTAAATAATGATGGTTCCCATGAGATCAAAAAAAATGTGAAGAAACATGAAAGTGGTCAGAAATATGAAGGCATTTCCACAAGAAAAAGAGCAGGAGGTCCCCACCCAAAGCTATCAGTTCCTGTCATGAAATTGGCTGACACATCCTTGCTTTACCTTGGAGCTATGGAAGCCTGCAGCTTGATTTAGCATGGGTGTTAAAGTACCCTATGTCAGCAAACTCACAGGAAGAACTTGTCAATTCTGTTAGTGTTCTGTCTAAGCTTCAAAATGGCACAGCACTCAGATACCTAGTATATCATAATGTCTTTGACATTTTCCTGAGGAAAAAGCATGGATTACGAGTCAATGTACAAAAGGGAGAATAAAAGCTATCTCTGTGGAGTTTTTGCTTCTACAGATGATCAAAAGGAGCATCCAGCGGGTATAGCAGGTAAGTGGTTTTGTTGTTTCTTTACAGCCCCAATTTAATCTCTCCTGCTTCTGGTATCAGACTCTGTTTTCCCTTAGGGAATTTTCCGTATCCACTGCTGGCACAAGGCTCAGACTTAGTCTCAAAACTGCTGCGGAAATGACTAATAGAGAGGTGAACTCCTCTAGATGAAGTTTTGAAGTCGGTTAGAAGTCATTTTTGCGCTGCTTGTGGTCATTTTTTTGCCATCACTGAGGGGAGTCTGCCCAAGAATAAAGCAACATAGGGGACAACTGACCAGCAAGTGGAGAAAGAATCTAAAAAATAACATGTGACCATCTGATTTAGGTATTCCGATTTTGACTCCTGGGTCATGTGAGCCAGTCAAGTTTACCGTGTTTCTTACATGTTTGAGTTAATGTCACTGGCACCATAAAGAAACCTGACTAATGCAGGGTTGTCCTTCAGCCTCTGACAGACTTTACCATTATCTTTGCATTGTCGCTTTCCACATTCTAGCTCCAAGAAAACTACACCCTGCTATGTTAGGACTGCTCTGGCCTGACTCATTACAGACCCTCTCAGTATGGAGCAGAAACCACTTTTCCGCCAGCTCACCAGCTGACTCCCAGGGTCAAGGCATTCACAGCCCTGAAAAGGTCCCCAGAAGTAGCGAGAAGCAGAGACTCTATAGATCTCCTGAAAAACTCGGCTCTCAGATGGCATGGAAAAGTCACCTCAAACTAGAAAATTTTAAATGTAACTGAAGTTCTCTTTCCAACTGGCAATAAACAGTGAGTGACGCACTGCAGTGTATGAAGGTTTGCCAATTTTTGATAGAGCAGCCCAGCAACTCAGCTGGAGATTCTCCTAAGAGAGGACTATAACAAGAATTGTTTTATGGAGATGAGGTATTTTGATGCTGAATCTTCAATTTTGCTTTTATTCTTTTTTTCTTACTTTTTTTTCATTCTTGTTTACCCTGCTGTGTTCCTTTTCATTATAACCCTCTTTGTCTGAAATCAGACCCCATAGAAATAAGACTGTAATAAGGGATATGAGAATCCCTGAATGTCCCTTATTCTGATTTTTTACTTTATCAGTATTTCAATTTATGAAACATACAGGAGGTATTTTAGTTCACTGGCTCTTCAATTTATTCAAGCTACTTTATAATCCGTTGCGTGCAAAATCTGAATATGCATCATAGCATCTAAAACCAACATTTCTAAATCTGTTTGTGGAACATTATGTAGGAAAATACTTCAATTTCACCAGCACTTGAAAAACCCTCATCATACATCATTCTATCCTAGGAAGAAAGCAAGTGTTGATATCTGTATATAAGGGAAAAAGAAGAGAACAGTAATATCTCAACACATTGATAAAGATTAAACTGTCTTCCTTAGCTTAATTGGACAGGACTTTTTTATTTGGGGTTTATTTTGGTGCTTCCTTACCCTGCTTAATATATCAACCAAGAAAGATAACTGTTTTTCAGTGATCTTTGTGTAGGAGTAAACAAAGTTTGAGATTAAAGTTTTTTTTTTGTTTGTTTTTCCCTCCTTCCTAGAAGCTGGGCCGGTTAGCTCAGTTGGTTAGAGTGTGGTACTAATAACACTAAGGTAAGTGGGTTTGATTCCCATATGGGCCAGAAGCTTATACTTTGGGCTTCCCTTGTAGCTCAACTGGTAAAGAATCCGCCTGCAATGCAGGAAACCCTGGTTTGATTCCTGGGTTGCGAAGATCCCCTGGAGAAGGGATATGCTATCTACTCCAGTTATTCTTGAGCTTCCCTGATGGCTCAGCTGGTAAAGAATCCTGAAATGCGGGATACCTGGGTTCAATCCCTGGGTTGGGAAGATCCCTTGGAGAAGAGAATGGCTACCCATTCCAGTATTCTGGCCTGGAGAATTCCATGGACCGTATATTCATGGGGTTGCAAAGAGTCAAACACAACTGAGTGACTCACTTTTAGAAGCTTTGTAGGTTACTCCTGAACTAATTCAACTGTGTTCTTTGTTTTGCTTTTTACACTTGGCTGTAGTGTCTTTTTACTTTTACCCTAAAAGCCAGGTTATGACATACTACAGAACCACTCACATACGCTGATGGAGAACTTACTGCTTGTTATTGTGTGTTTGATGTCTGGTCTCCCCGCTGGGTTGTAAACTCTTTAAGGGCAGAACTGTGTCTTTTGTTCACCATTGAATCCTCTGTCCCTAGTGTAATGCTTGGAATATAGTAAGCACTTAATAAATAGTTGTTAAATAAGTGAACAAATTAATGAAATAGCTCAAGTTAAAGTCACTGTCATTGAATATTAGCATGGATCAATATGGAGTTATCAAACTATATGTGACCAGCGAAACTAAAAACAACAGTGACAACAATAACACTATCTAACATAATTTAACATAAATACCATACTTTAACAACAATAAATTATAATAACATTATTATAGAACAATGTGACCAATTATTTGGAGAGAGAATGATCACTTCTAAGTACGTGTTATTTAGAGAGAGTATAATGTAGTGTATATAAAATTTTTCATAATCTTAAGTAAAATATATATTTTATAGGAACACCCAGTACACACAACACATAACAAAACACACAACACATAACAAAACACACAACAAAACAAAATTTTCACAGAATATTTACCTTTACTGTGAGGGGCATACTGATATTTCTATTCTAATATATTCTTTCTCTTATATTTCATTAAAAAATGCTGCTCATGACCAACTAAATTGATCTCGTGTCTCTTTTGTGGTCTGAAGAACTCCCCCACAGCAGTGAGAAGCGTGGGTTCTGGAGTCAGACTGCCCACTGCTCAGCCACTTACTGGTGGTGTGATACTGGCCCAGTGTCCAGTGATGAAGCTTCACTGCTTCATCTACAAAATGCAGATGGCGTTAGTAACCACATCATAGGGTGATTGTGAGAACTAAGTGAAATGATGAGTGGAAAGCTCTTACCAAGTGAAATAATAAGTGGAAAGCTCAACCACATGTTTGTTGTGAGAACTAAGTGAAATAATGAGTGGAAAGCTCTTACCACAAAGACAGTCCTCAAAACACATTAGCCACTATCATGTATCAGACATTATAAGCATGCCTCTCAGGCATCTCTTTATTCTCTGAAAAGTCTCATGCTGTAGTGTTATTACCCCCACTGTAGACTAAGGTTTAGTGAGGCTAGATGAATCATCCAAGGCCAAATGGTCAACAAATGTCAGAGCTGGGGTACTCAAACCAGGTTTGTCTGACTCTGACCAGGACTGTGGTTTTTCTTTTTTTCCCCCAGGGAACATTCCAAGAAGACTCCATGAAAACACTGGGACTTGAGGTAGCCTTTGAAAGATGAGTGAATTATATAAAACCAATGCCCAAATGCTACTTCCCATGGTTGAAAGAAGTTGGGGTTTAGGACTGGCCACATCTGGGTTCTATCCTTGGCCTACCATATGCTAGCTTAGTAACTGGGTGCAATTTTACTTAGCCTCCTCTGAGACTCAGTTTCCTCAACTTTATGCTACTGATCAAACCAACTGTGCAGAGTTCTCATGAATAATGAGATACACAAGATACATTTTTTTTATTGTCTGGCAAATAGGTGCTCAACAAATGTAAGCTATTTTTATTAGCTAGAATTTGCTTAGAAGGTGTGTGAGTTAGAATTTAATCTCTTACCTAGGGCTTAACTAAATCCACAATTTGTAGGCATCAGTGGATGCAATTTGAAGCCATCTTGAGAGCACGGGTGAAAATACACTGTATGAAAAGGTCTGTTAAGTTTTATCATTCATCAGCTTAAGCAGTTCCAAGCAGAATGACTGTTAGTGACATTGAGATTGCAGCTACTGAATGTACTTTGGGTGGTAGAGTTTGTCCAACATAATCTCTTCCAAGATACTAGCGATACTGTTCAGCTTTCCAGGGTTAATGTAAAGTACATTTGTCTCACCTAGGAGCCATCAGGACTTTACAAGTACTACAGAGCATCCCATAACAACAGAGCCAACTTGGCAGTACTGTTCATTTCCATCGCAGATTAATTATCAACTCCACTGCCTGCTCTTCAAGACTTGGGACCTTCAGAAATGAATCAAATATTAGAAAATGTAAAGTTGGCTTCTGTTTACACCCCTGCTCACTTCTACCTCTGTGGATTGGAAGATAAGAAAGCCAAATTTCTTGCTCCCCATGGTACCACTGAAGGTATGGTTTGCAACATAACTAGGCATGTTGCTCCAATTGCTATCAGCTCTGATTACTCTGAAATCATTCAGTTTAATATTTCCCCTGTGGACGCCATTGTGAGTAAGGTGATTACTAAAGCCCTGGACATCAGAAGTAGAGCACAGCTGTGATTCTAAAAGCCTCATTCACAGGTAGGAATGGTGACGGCAGAGTTTATGAAGTTGGGATGCACAGTTAAGATTCTTAGGTGCCCAATCAACCCTGGAAAAATTCTATCCTTCAAGTGAATTACAGAGATGCAGTGAGAACAAATGTTTTAGTCTCTTGAGCAATTAAAATATTTCTAAGACAAAACTATCAGAAGAGTGGAAACTGTCAGAAAGACAATTTTACACACATATATTTTAATTAGAAACACGATTCCACATGCCAAAGAGGGTCCTAGAAGTTTTGGTGTGTTTGGTGATACAGAGATAAATGTGAAACATATGCCTTCCAAAAGTTTATTTATTAACAAGTAGCATTGAAAAGCATGGAAGTTGGGAGAATGGAATTTGAACCCTGATACTACTACAGTAGTTTGTGTTGACTTGAGTAAATCTCTTATGTTTTGGTCTTTTCCCCTCTAATTTGTAAATTTCAGATTCATATCCATGGAACAGAGAGCAATTATAACACTGCCTGAGATTCTGAAAGTCTTATGTGATCAAGCTGAGATTTTTTTTGATTGGGAATGAGCTCCATTAACCTTTCTCAAAGAGAAGAAATCTTTTTGCACTGTGCTAAGGGACTCTACCCAAGTAAGTCAGCATATGACTTGCCAGGTAAAAGAACCATGTGTAGAATACTTCAGTAAAATCTATCCTTTCAAATACTGTATTTATTAATGAGTAGAAATAAAAGAATGAAAATTAGTTTTCAAGGTTTTCACACATTGTTTCTGATCTTCATAAAAACTCTATAAGGTTAGTCATCACTTCAGTTCAACAGAAGAAAATAACCGAGACTTTAAAAGGGTTCACTTCTTGCCAATAATTACGTATTAATAATTAACAAGTAGCAGAAATAGATTTTTATTCCACTGGGAAATGCTGGTGGTCATGATGATACGGGGAACCTTTTTGTATTTTTCCATATGCCTTTCAACTTTCAACCAAATGCTCCTGATCATACACATTTTGGAACAGCTAAAGCAGAAGCTGTCAATCTGTAAGATGCAGACCCCTGGGGAGGTTGTAGGAAGGTTATTTCTGAAGGCATTCAAATCCTCATGGACACTAGGAAATACCTGGTCACTAAATGTCTCAGTTAGTTCAAGCTGCTCTAACAAAGTACCGCAGACTGGGTGTCTTATGCAGAAGTTTATTTCTTATTGTTCTGCAGGCAGGAGATGAGGAAAGCAGTCCAAGAACTAACCAAGAACTGGTGAGAGTGTTCCTCAAGGCTGCAGTCCGCTGGAGAGTAGACGGAGCTCTCTAGGGTTTCTTTCTATAAGGATATTAAACCCATTACATACCTAATCACACCACTCAAAGGCCCCACCTTCTAATACCATACACAGAGGGGTAAGGAATTTCAACATATGAATTTGAGAGGACACAAAAATGTATAGTCAAAAACACCAAAAATTTAATATCTCAAATATGTGCAAATACCCCTTTTATTATTAAAATATTTCCAAACAATTATGATTATTAAAACAAATAATTATATAAAAACAAGACTGAATTACAAACAATTTTCTCTCAAAATGTATTTTTTCAATCAATGAATACTGAGAATACAACTAATATTCCTTGGACATTGTGAAACTTCAGATTATTAACATGAGCCCCTGTAAACTTCCTGGAGATATGAAAATGCTCTATATTGTGATTTGGGTGTTGGTTATGTGCATGTACACATTTGTCAAAATGCACTGAATTATATGCTTAGGATATACACATTTCATTATGAATCTTACCGCAGTCTTTAAAAATGAGGCTCAGGTATTTGGAAAGTTGACAACCAAATGTACAACAATCACTCTAACCCTAATCAGCTTTCCCCTTTGGGCAGTATTTGGGGTGATAGTGAAGTGTCCTTCCACTCTGTAGGTAAGCTACTAAAAACCACCATTGGTGGGTGAAATTGGACACCTATGAGTGCAAACCAAAAAACTTCTGGCAAATATGTGTCTGGAAAGTGTGAAAACAGTAATATTAACCAAGGTGATCAGAACATAGATTTGTGAAGGCAGAAAGAGAATATGATTGCAATTTAGAAAATGGAAACTAATTGAATGTTAAGAGAAAGGTAAGAGTCAAAACTCAGCATTCAAATAATGAAGATCATGGCATCTAGTCCCATCACTTCATGGGAAATAGATGGGGAAAAAATGGAAACAGTAAGAGACTTAATTTTTTTAAGCTCCAAAATCACTGCAGATGATGACTGCAGCCATGAAATTAAAAGATGCTTGCTTCTTGGAAGAAAAGNACTGCATCTCTTGTGTCTCCTGCATTGGCAGGTGGATTCTTTACCACTAGTGCCACCTGAAAGGCCCTATATATAAAATATATATTATATATAGTACCTTCCCAGCAACATTTAGACTGGTGTCTGAAACCATAACCTACCAAGATGACCCATAAAATTAACCATCACGTAGCCTGTTTCCGTAGTCCAGGTGAGAGATAATGGTGAAGAGGGCAGTGGCTGGTGATTGAGAGGAGGTTGAGTCAAGATTTAGTGTAACAAAAGAATAAGTAGTACTTTGTGTGGTTGCATTATGACATAGCATAAAAAGTGTGAGGGGGTGTGGGAAGCCATCAAGAACATCCCCTTTATTTCTGTCTTTCATCAAAAGCACAGCCCTACCTCACCCACCTAGGGGGGTCCTCAAGCAATGACCTTGTACAGCCTACAAAATGTGACCCATTGAAGGTCAGGACTTGCAGGAAGGACTGGCTCAGTAGAACCCAAGCAGGAATATGAAGAGAGGTTAATGCTTCCTTTCTACCCAGCTTGGGGAAAGTTGCTTCAAAAAGTCTTCAATGTAAGACTTCCCTGGTGGTCCAGTGGTTAAGACACCACACTCCCAATGCAGGGGGCTCAGGTTCAATCCCTTGTCAGGGAACTAGATCCCATANACACATAACAATTGCAAAAACCATAGCTTTGACTAGACAGACTTTTGTTGGCAAAGTAATGTCTCTGCTTTTTAACATGCTACCTAGGTTGGTCATAGCTTTTCTTCCAAGGAGCAAGTGTCTTTTAATTTCATGGCTGCAGTCACCATCTGCAGTGATTTTGGAGCATCCCCCCCGCCCCCTGCTGCCAAATTAAGTCTGTCACTGTTTCCATTGTTTCTCCATCTATTTCCCATTAAGTGATAGGACCAGATGCCATGACCTTCATTTTATGAATCTTGAGTTTTAAGCCAGGTTTTTCACTCTCCTCTTTCACTTTCATCAAGTGGCTCTTTAGTTTCTCTTTGCTTTCTGCCATAAGGGTGGTGTCATCTGCATATCTGATATTAGTGATATTTCTCATGGCAATCTTGATTCTAGCTTGAGCTTCATCTAGTCCAGCACTTTGAATTATATAGTCTGCATATAAGTTAAATATGCATGGTGACAATATACAGCCTGACATATTCCTTTCCCAATTTGGAAACTGTCCATAGTTCCATGTCCATTTCTAACTGTTGCTTCTTGACCTGCCTATAGATTTCTCAGAAGGCAGGTCAAGTCATCTGGTATTCCCATCTCTTCAAGAATTTTCTGTTTTTTTTAAATATAAATTTATTTATTTTAATTGGAGGTTATTTACTTTAAAATATTATTTATTGGTTTTGCCATACATCAACATGAATCCACCATGGGTATATATGTGTTCCCCATCCTGAACCCCACTCCTACCTCCCTCCCCGTACCATCCCTCTGGGTCATCCCAGTGCACCAGCCCCAAGCATCCTGTATCATGCATCGAACTGCTGTGATTCACATGGTCAAAGCCTTTAGCATAGTCAAAGAAGCAGAAAATAGATGTTTCTGGGATTGTCATTTTTTTCTATGAACCAACGGAGGTTGGCAATTTGCATTAAATTTGGTTAATGCAAGCCAATTCCTTTGTGTCTAACCATTTCTAAAGACCTCAATTTTAAGTTCATGCATCTTAAAACTGTGATGACTCCTTATATTAGCACAGAATTTTTAGTTTTCAAGTGATAGAAGCACAACTCAAACTTCTTTAAGCAAAAGCAGAAATTTATTTACTGGCTCATTTAACTTCAAAGTTCAAAGTGGCACATCCTTCAGAAAAGCTGGATTCAGAAACCTGAATAATTTGCAGAGGAATACTGCATTCTTCATTGGTAGGCTCTGCTTTATCCTCCATTAGCTCCATTTTTAGTCAGGCTTTCCTTTTGTCTTAACAAAATGGTTGTCAAAAGATTTAAATTAGTCCTAACTTCTAAGACATCCCAGTGAGAAAAGAATCTCTCTTTCCAATAGTTACCCCCAAATCCTGCACAAGTATCTCCCTGACTTGACTTGAGTCACATGGCTAAGCTTGAATTAATCACTGAGCCTAGGGAAACAGAATACGCCAACTGACCTGGGATCTGGATCCTAGACTTTCACTCCAGCTGGAAGGGGAGATGCCTCTCCCAATTCATGGGGAATTAAGGGAAGGGGAGTTCCCAAATAGAAAGTAGAAGTACTAATACTAGGTGAAGGGAGAATAGAAGCTGGGCAGGTCAATATCCAGCATGCCCCTCAATCTGTGAGGCTTTGCCTGACCTTTTAGCCAGTAATCCTTGACTCGGCCTTGTTCCCTCTTTCCTTTATCCCCTGCCTTCCTACAATCAACACAGGAGATCGAGAAAGTAGGAGTGGGTCATGGCTTGTAAATATCTTTAAAAGCCACTCTATTCTAAATTTAAGAAGTAAATCAGATACAATGCGGAGCTTGTATATTAAGGGTATGACCCTAGTAGTCATTCTTTTATAACTGAGAATCTGTGGAAAGCAAAAGATATTCTGAAACTAAATTTTTTTTGAGATATGATCATCTGCTTTTGATTTTCTATTCTCCTCCTTTAGTTTATTGAGACTAACTGTCATGGGGATTTTGTTTGTTTGTTTGTTTTACAATAAATCAAGAAGCAAACAAAGTCTGCTATATAACAATGGATTATCTATTCATTCTGCAACTATTGGTTAAGCACCTACTGAGGGCTTCCCAGGTGGCTCAGATGTCAAACTGTCTGCCTACAATGCAGGAGACCTGGGTTCGATCCCTGGGTTGGGAAGATCCCCTGGAGAAGGAAATGGCAACCCACTCCAGTACTCTTGTTTGGAAAACTCCATGGACGGAGGAGCCTGGTAGGCTACAGTCCATAGGATCACAGAGTCAGACACAATTGAGCGACTTCACTTCACTTACTGTACGCCCAGAACTGGTTCTAAAAGGATATAGTATTAAAATTCTGTTTATGTGATTGTGAACATGTGAGCTAGTTATGATTTTGAGGATAATAATACACTTCACTTAAGCTTATAGATAAGGAAACTAAGGCACTAAACTATTAAGTGTCTTGTTCTCAAATAGGTAGACATTCATGGAGCTACAATTTGAATCTCCCCTGCAGAGTCAGTACTGTCAATCACATGACTGCATACTATTTGTAATAAGGCAATCACCAGTTTGGTGTCTGGTACATGATTGATGCTCAAGAAACTGCAGGGCAGAATTATCAACAGTTAGTCCAGGAGTAGGTGATTTGTAATGATCCAGGCAACAGGTCCAGGATATATATAAAGGAGGATTGAAATAAAATTCCAGGTGTGTAGTTCTTACGAGACTTTGACAGGAATAAAAGTAAGACTTCACCCTGGAAAGTTGCTACACTTTATAGATGACTGTGGCACAGGGAACCAAAATAAGGGCCTGGGTCCTGGAAAATGGTTGCAAAGAGGAAACGGACTCAGAAACAGGGCAGAATCCAAGTCACAGATTGTAACTGATACTTAGAAATAGGCAAGCAAGGAAGCATGGCATGATTCCTTGTCACTCAGAGAGCTTTGACCAGCCTGGGAGATCCCATGCCTCACTTGGGCATCAGGCACCATACTAAGAGAATGGCAATAGGAGCATGCAACAGGCAAGTCCTACAAGGCACGTTTATAATTTATTGATGACAGCAAGTTGCTGGATTAGCCAGAGAGAGAGACATGGAGGGACGGTGGGAGGGAAAGAAAGACAGGGAGAGAGGGAGGGAGAGAGGATGTGCGTGTGTACACGTCTGTGTGTTAATCAATCTTCTAGTGTGTAGGAAGCTATTTTTAGAACACATCCTTCCTAAGCTTCCTTTGGATTCCTAAAACATTTCGACAGCTACCTGGTCAAGATGGTTCTTTAGAAAAATAAATTCATTACTTGCAAGCAAATAACCAACAATAACAATGATGAGAATAAATTTTTAAAACTCTCACTCAAATCAATCACTATAATAAAAATGAAAGCCCCTTTAAAAAAAAAAAAGATTTTCAATGGAGTGGCTATTTAGACATCATCTTTACAATATGTAGCATCTTCCCAATCTTTCATCATAGGAGAAATAAATGCAGTACCATGAAGAGTGACTAACCAATGGGCATTCTTAGGAAAAGACTGAGGAAATCAGCCAGATAATGATAAAGGGTTTTTCCCTACCCCATTTTCCTTTCCCTTTCTTTCTTTTCCTTTAAATTCAGAATTTGAAAAGAAAAACCTGGCTTGGACTTAAGAAGGTAGCTGATGCTTCTGCTGCTGCCAAGTCGAGTCAGTCGTGTCTGACTCTGTGTGACCCCATAAACGGCAGCCCACCAGGCTCCGCCATCCTTGGGATTCTCCAGGCAAGAACACTGGAGTGGGTTGCCATTTCCTTCTCCAATGCATGAAAGTGAAAAGTGAAAGTGAAGTTGCTCAGTTGTGTCCGACTCTTCACAACTCCATGGACTGTAGCCTACCAGGTCCCACCATCCATGGGATTTTCCAGGCAAGAGTACTGGAGTGGGTTGCCATTGTCTTCTCTGTAAGAAAGGGGCATTGGATCTAATTTTTCAGGCTGCTGCTTCTCCTGGCAACATTTAAAGGAGAATGTGGGACTGTGCTGATACCATCCGGGTGAAGGACAGCTTCATTTCTATTTAAATTTACATCTGTTGCAAACTCATAATCACAATTAAATGTGTTTCTTAGGTACCTTACTAAAATTGAGGCTCTTTGGCTCTTATGTAAATTTTCCATTACGTAGCTGTTAAGGAATGAGAAAATCCAAATTCTGGTGTACAATCTATTTTGGCAAGTATTTAAAAATTTCTGGGCCTGTTAATTCCTCTGCAAACCAAACACTTTTGACTAGATTCAATTTTTTTAAAAAAATGTGGCACTTTGGCAACATGGTAAAGTTTTTATATTCATAGGCTAAATATAGATAATATGCCCACATATGGCAAATTATAATGAAGCAAGAATTATACCAGTTTGAGTCCCATGATCCATGAATTAAAAAGAAAATNTTAAAAAATGTGGCACTTTGGCAACATGGTAAAGTTTTTATATTCATAGGCTAAATATAGATAATATGCCCACATATGGCAAATTATAATGAAGCAAGAATTATACCAGTTTGAGTCCCATGATCCATGAATTAAAAAGAAAATTCTGCAGAAATGGTTTGGAGACTCCAAAAATAATAATAACAATGTTAATGAAGTACTAAAAATAAGAGTAGGGGTGGATGTTGTAATATTTTTGTTCTTTTCATGTCATTCCTTTTCTGAGGTGTCAGATTAGGCATTAATTTTCCACCTCCAGGTGGCAAAGTACAGCAATCCAGCTCAGGCACTTGGGCCACCAGTGATAATCATAGCAGCCATTTCTCAAAATATAGCAGTCACTGTCCCCAACAGTATCTTACTTAATCCTCCACATACCCTTCCCCCAAACATACACACCATTTTACAGACAGGGAAACCGAAGTGTGGAATTAGTAGCACAGACTAATGAATGGCAGCCTGGAGAGTGGAATCTGTTTTTCTTGGCTTCAAGTCTACGCTCCTTGCGCTGTGCCATGCAGCTTCAGTGCTGGTAATACAGTGAAAGAAGCACAAAACCATAACTTGGGGATCAAAGAGGAGAATGAGGCTGTAAACAGAACAAGAGCCCTTGCACAAATATGTTATTAAAGATTTGTAGTTTCACAAAGGTGCCAGAGGCCTAAGTCTTTTTGCAAGGCAACTCACACATCCCTAGTGAGCAGCCAAGGAGTCCCTGAGCACCACAAGACAAGTGAAAGTCCCTATCGAGATGATCTTTAATTAAGGACTTTTCAGTGTTAAACTCACATCTGTCCTTTGATGATCTTTAATTATTAACATAGGATAGTTCCTATCTTATAAAGGCAGATAGGTTACCCTTCTTAGCTTTCCTTCTAGGACTTTAACCTTCTCTTGGAGGATTGTCCTGTGACATAATCATAATGCAAACTCAGGTGAAGTTTGGAGCCAGTGAAGCAAAATGAGGAGGGATGAGCACTGGATTTAGCACTGGCCTAGGAGTGAAAGAGGGCTGAACTAAGCAGTTGAGCCTCTCCAACCCAGTCAGTCTCCTTTTGTACTTGGAGAATTCTTGTGTGAGGGACTGGCTGACCCTACAGAGAACGAGGTTAAATCCATGGCTAAAAATGAGGCTGAATGTCTGCTGGAGACCCCTTGGGGCTGTGTCTAATGGAGTAACTAAACCGAACAGAGACTAATTGCTGGCAATCCCTGAAAGCCAGTCTTTCCAAGCCTGCACTCTGAAGGGTTTGCATGATGTATGAGGCCTTTATTTGAGAGACTAAGTCCTAAAAATTGTTTCTTGATCTCATCTTCCTTACTGGCTTCCTAAGCTCCAGCTCCATCACAGGTAAACCTGATAGAGATTTCGAGGTTTTGAGACATTTCTAGCACAAAATATACATATATATGTATGCATGTTGGTACTCATTAATATGTAACTCCTCTTACCTCTTTCTATACACATACAAACACACAAGCACATTTCACTCACACACACACATTGACTTTCCCTAAGGCTCATGCATACTGATATCAAAAGCAACAAGGGAAGGAGAGGCCTAGAGGTAACATGAAGTCAAGGTTTCTAGGCTTCCACTAATTACATGTGGTTTTGGGTGAGTATCTCTGAAAAGTGACCTCCTCTTCATGTGGTATGTTGCTGTATGATCAGAAAGACTGGGTGTTGAAAAACTTTACATTCAAAATTAGACACAATTCTACTGAGAAGCCACCAAAAGCACAAAGTGCTTGGGAAGTGGAGGGATAGGAACTCTGACCTCTGACAGGTTTGGTTTTTCTTGGTATCACGATGGGTCCATTACCTCTGCTTGTCAAATAATCTAATTCCAAGAGGCATTTTAAAACTTGGGGAGTGCAATTCCATAGAAGGTATCACTACACAGAGATGATCACTGTTAACATTGCTGTGTTTTTTCCCAATCTTTTTCCAATGCATGTATGTGATCATCCTCTCTACATAGGTGGAGCCTGTCAGCAGCCTCCTCACACTCATGTTGTATGTAGCATTCCACACACAATGAGAAATTTCCATTTTACTAATAATTTCAAGCATATGAAATTAAAAGGGTAGAAACGGCCTCAGAGAGCACAAAACATTTTGCTTTAAAAACTATTCTTCTCTACTTAGCACCTAGCTAACACCTCTGTCCCACTGTATTTCCTGCCACCCCTCTCCTCCTCCCCCCGCACGGAGTCAGTTGTGTTTCTCAACCTACAAATACCACAAGCAGGAAAAAAAAAAGGTTGGTATCTTGCTTCACAGCTACCAAGTAATATCCAGGTGAAGGCAAATATGACACCAACAAGCATCACGTACAAAATGTATAGACATGTCATTTTCTGAGAACTATATTTATACTGTATAGTTTATCTCCTTGATTCATTAATACGTTCTGTTCATTTCCTCATATGATTAAATATGCCTCATAAAAACATAACTTTCAAAGGCCTCCCAACAATAGTATGAAGTTCCAATGTAAGAAATTCAACGTGGATGTCACGTGAACTCTGCAAGATGTAAGAGGACCCTCATCATAGGAGACCACATGGAACTTCATCACCTTCACACTGCATGAGGACGATGAGCTTTCTTGGAGGCAGTAACAGGAGATAGGGAACCTAATACTAACCTAATACTCATTATCCTATTTAGTTAAAAAAAAAAAAAACAACTTAGGAATTATTACTATCGCACTTCTTTATGAGAAAACTGAGGCCCAGAGGCCAAGTTAGCTGATATGGAATAGATCTTGGACACAGGGCCAGACTGGCTTGAATCTAGACCCTAGTTTTTTTTCAGTTTCACTACACTGTGCCTCTGAATGGTAAATGAAATCTGAAAGGCCATATAAAAGGCCTCATAGAATCACATGAAGAAAAACTTTTAATAAATGTTATGAGCAAGGATAGGAGATTTGGTTACTCAGAATCAGGGGAAAAATGCAATTCAGTATAGATCATATTTCATTCCCTAAGCTTCCTAGCCCCTTCATGGATCACTGCCTTGTCACTGTGAAAGGGCTTATGTAACTCAGTGAAGCTATGAGCCATGCTGTGGAGGGCCACCCAAAGTGGATGGGTCATAGCAGACAGTTCTGACAAAACATGATCCACTAGAGGAGGGAATGACAAACCACCACAGTATACTTGCCATGAGAACTTCATGACCTGCATAAAAGGACAAAAAGATAAGTCACCAAAAGATGAGTCCCCCAGGTCTGAAGGTGTCTAATATGCTCTAACATATTAGGTGTCTAATCTACTTAACAAGTAGATGTGCTAGTCTAGATATCGTTCCAGTAATGTTAGGTTGAGCATATTAAGAGGGATTTTCTAATGTATGCTACCTTTCATGCATTGGAGACGGAAATGGCAACCCACTCCAGTGTTCTTGCCTGGAGGATCCCAGGGACTGGGGAGCCTCATGGGCACAGAGTCGGACACAACTGAAGTGACTTAGCAGCAGCAGCAGCAGCAGCAGCCAAATGTCACTGGTAGTATTTACTAATCTTGGCAATAAAATTCTGTACTCTATAAAATCACGATTTCTTAGGACATTTTAAAATTTTTGTTTGCTTAGTTTTTATTTCCCCTCCTTGTCTCTGTTGACTTACCCTCGCTAGGTGAGCTTCTCTGATACAAGCAAGGTGCAAGGGAAGCACTGAAGTAAATGAGCTGCCAAGAAGGCCAGCAAGCCACGACATCTACAAGAGCCATCAATTTTTTATCTGCACTTCAGGGTTTCTGCCATCCAATGATGGTTGACGCGCAGGACAGGAAATTACAGATACCACTCAACTTACACTGTTCCTTAAGTTGGTGGACAAACAATAGGGTGGCATGATGCCCAGAAGCTCTCAAGTATGTCACTTCAGGTATCTTTCTATTCACAGCCCCAAATATTCTCTATCAACTCTTAACAGAGTCCAAACTCCCTCCACACCTACCACAACTATTCAAGTCCTCTACATAATTCCTTCTCCCTTAACAAGCCGATGTACCCAACAGAGGCTGGGAAAGATATGTTCTTATTACTGATGAGTTAATTTTTTTGCTTAATTCTACCACTTTAATATATTTTGTTCTACCAAAAAATGTAATATGAATTATTTCCCATCATGAACAACCACATATATTATGCCTTTTGTGTACAGAACTTACATTTCTCTTTGTATTGCTTAAGTAACAATCTGTCTATCCCAGGATATAGTAAATAGCACCACTATTATCTGCATTCTTCTTTACCATCTAAGAGGAAAGGTCACTATGAGTCAGGGAGATGAGAGCAACACCAGGAGGCGCAGTTCCAGGTGTGGGACGGAAGTAAAACCAGAGGCAATGGGACAGTCCCTGAGGCGGGCCTTCAGTACTGTACTGAGGGGGGTGGGGAGGACATCTGGATCAGGAACTTCCTCCTTCCTTGTAAATGCCTCAGCAAGCTGCAGCTGCCTTGCCCTGCCGGCCCCATCCCAATGTCCCCTTCACTTTTCCCTCGGTGGCTCCCACTGCTGTAACGATAGCCTTGGCAGCTGGCAGGGACAAGAGATGTGCACAGTTAAAGTCTCTCTTCACTTCTTTCCAAGTCCTTACATAACCTCATGGTCTCTTGGGCTGAAGAGAGCATCCTGTCAAAAGCAAGAGGGATTAGAGGAAAGGAGGCAAAGAAGATTTACAGGGAAGACTCCTGAGTTCCCTCAAGTCTGTCACTGATATCTGTCCCCTGGCAATAGTCTGAATTCCCCATTTCCCAGCCTGTCCTCCTGCGGAGGCACTCACAGCTCTAGGGTCCAGACAGCAATTACAATGAGTGCCAACATGGGGGTTAAGGGAGGACTGACAGTATCAGCCTCATGTCATACAGACAGGGTCTGTGAGAGAGAGCCAAAGGCTCTCTTTACTCCGAAGCAGCATTTTATTTCTATTAAAAGATCAGTTACTCAAATTCTACACTTAGATATATACCTCAAAGAACTAAAAATAGAGACTAATAGAGACACTTGTATGTTAGTGTTCATCGCAGCATTATTCATAATAGCTAATATGTAAAAACAATCCCAAAGTCCATCAGGAGACGGATGCATAAACAATATGTGCCATGTATATATATATGAAAGTGAAAGTGAAGTCACTCAGTCATATTCGACTCTTTGTGACCCCATGGACTGTAGCCTACAGGAGATCTTCCAGGAGATCTTCCCAACCCAGGGATTGAATCCAGGTGTCCTGCATTGTAAGCAGATACTTTCTCATCTGAGCCACCAGGGAAGTCCATATATATATATATATATACACACACACACACACATAATGGAATGCTTTTCAGCCATAAAAAGGAATGAAGTTCTAATATATGCTACATGGATAAACCTCAAAAATTTTGCTGTAAGTGAAATAAGCCAGATACAAAAGAAAACACATTTAATGGTTCCACTTAAGTGAAATATCTGGAATAGTCAAAATCATAGAGACAGCAAGTAGATTATTATATCCTGCTTATTTAACTTATGTCAGGCTAGATGAATCACAAGTGTATTCAAGACTGCCAGGGGAAATATCAATAACCTCAGATATGCAGATGACCACCCTTATGGCAAAAAGTGAAGAAGAATTAAAGAGTCTCTTAAGGAAGGTGAAAGAAGATAGTGAAAAAGCTGGCTTAAAACTCAACATTCAAGAATCTAAGATCGTGGCATCTGGTCTCATTACTTCATGGCAAATAGATAGGGAAAAATTGGAAACAGTGACACTTTATTTTCTTGGGTTTCAAAATCACTGTGGACAGTGACTGCAGCCATGAAATTAAAAGATGTTTGCTCCTCTGAAAAGAAGCTATGACAAATCTAGACAGCATATTAAAAAGCAGAGACAACACTTTGCTGACAAAGGTTTGTATAGTCAAAGCTATGGTTTTTCCAGTAATCATGTATGAATGTGAGAGATGGACTATAAAGAAGGCTGAGTGCTGAAGGACAGATGTTTTCGAACTGTAGGGCTGGAGAAGACTCTTGAGAGCCCCTTGGACTCTTGAGAGCCTCTTGGAGATCAAACCAGTCAATCCCAAGGGAAATCAACCCTGAATATTCATTGGAAGGACTAGAGCTGAAACTTTAACACTTTGGCCACCTGATACAAAGAACTGACTCATTGGAAAAGACCCTGATGCTGGGAAAGATTGAGGGAAAGAGGAGGAGGGGACTACAGAGGATGAGATGGTTGTATGGCATCTCTGATTCAATGAACATGAGTCTGAAAAAAATTTGGAAGATAGTGAAGGACAAGGAAGCCTAGCGTGCTGCAGTCCATGGGGTCGCAAAGAGTTGGACATGACTTAGCAACTGAACAACAATATAACAGGGCCTGGGAGGAGAGTGGAATGGGGAATTATGTTTTAATTGCTACCGTTTCTTTAGCACACTGAAAAAATAGAGGTGACGGTTACACAACACTGCAAATGTAATTCATGCCACTGAATTATACCCTTAAAAATTGCTAAAACAGCAACTTTTAGGACATATATATTTACCACACAAAACAGATCACCTACTCAGTCAGCATTCAGTTTCCTTGCTATTCAAGAACAGTTTTTTAAGGTTCTGCCAATCACCGGAAAGTTTTTTGATGTCATCAGATTGGCACATATTTTCTTTGATCTTTCTGCATTTCCTCATGGTCTGCTCTCTATTAGTAAAAATAAGTACATAACATTTATGGAGTCCCAGGCACCCTTGAAGTCTACATGAATTAGAGAGTTTAATTCATATGAAAAGTACTTGCCGTATCATCCTTTTTTTTAACCAAAGGAGAAGCATACATCCTTCCCAGTGCCACCCAGCAAGTAAGAGCACACCCAGAATTCAGTCAGGCTCCAAAACCCACAGTCTTAACCATAACTCTAAAGCATCCTTGGAACTCTGCTATAGACACTTTGAGGAAACTTGTGAAAAATCACATTCATATCCTACATCAGACTGATTGAATCAGAATCTCTGAAGGTGGAATTGAGGAATCTTCATTTTTTTAAACTGTTTTTTGGCAGGGGTTGGGGTGGTGTGGGTTGTGCCTAGTGGCATGCAGGATCTTAGTTCCCTGATCAGGGATTGAACCTGCACCCCTTGCACTGGGGAGCTCAGAGTCTTAACCACTGGGCCGCCAGGGAAGTCTGAGAATCTACATTTTAAAAAAGATCCTCACATGTTCCAATTTCAAAACTTACTAGAAAGCCACAGGAATCAGTGCCAGGGCAGATGAAAGTGCTCCACACTCTGGCAGAGTATAGAGGATGGACTGACACCAGTTAGAGATGACTATATGAGATTGTAGAAGGAAAAGTTCTTAGGAAACTATAATAAATTATCCAACAGAGAGATGAAGACTGAATGATGACAAGGGGTAAGAGAGAGGGCTATTAAAAATAACTGTGCCATCTAGCTTGGGTGATTGGTAAGAGAGTAATGCCATTTTCTAATAGAAAATATGGGAGAAAAGAGCAGATTTTTTTGAGATGAGAAACAGGACAATGATTTCAGATTTTTTTTTTAAATTTAAACAGCCTGTGAGGCTTTTCAGAGTAGCATGGCAGTATCAGTCAAGATATGTGCTAGAGATATAAATCTGGGATTTAGGTGCTCATAGGTATTAACTGAAACTGTAGAGGAGGTGAGATTCTCTGAAAAGGTCAGAGATGGGTTGAGCACAAAGCATTAGGGAATACCTATACTTAAGGGGTAGCAGAAAAAGCAGCACATTTAATGGAGGTTGAGAATTAGATGGAGACATAGGAGAAGAACTAAGAGACTGCAAGGCAGACACTTCTAGGAGAATGTGGACACAACACACCCATCAATAAAGTACTTATTATGATACTGTCAGTTGAAAGAAGCAGAAATACACTTGAGCTCACTTAAGTGGAAGAGGAGGATTTAATTATAGAATTCAGGAGTGTTTCACTTAAATCTATAGGCAGACCATGTGGCTGGGCCTCACAGGGGGCTAGAATCAGAAACTGGACAACTGTCATGAACCAAGGGGGTATATCTGCTCAGTTCTTTAAATAACTGCTTCATTTATCTCTATGCAGACTCTTTGCTGTTGCCCACCTCAAAGTGCCTGGTTTACATACTGAATAATTTACATATTGAGTAATACCAATTCCAAGTCATTAGAAAAAGGATCTGACTGGCCCCAGCTGGATCAGGTGTCTATCCATGAGCCAATCAATCATGGCCATGGTGGGGATAAAGGAAGATACACAGAACAAACATGACAGCCATGAGACATTTCTGCGAAGAAAGGGAGTAATTTAACTTAGAGAAGAAATGTTATGAATTTGGCAGATGCCCCCAAAGACTCTTTACCAGCTGAGCCACAAGGAAAGCCTAAGAATACTGGAGTGGATAGCCTACCCGCTTCCTGACCCAGGAGGCTAACAGTGGTCTCCTGCATTGCAGGCAGATTCTTTACCAACTGAGATCCCTCGGTTGGGAAGATCCCCTGGAGCAAGGAAAGGCCACCCACTCCAGTATTCTGGCCTAGAGAATGCCTTGGACTGTATAGTCCATTGGGTCGAAAAGAGTCGGACACAACTGAGCAACTTTCACTTTCCCCAAAGATACCTACTTAAATCTTAAAGTGACTACACAAAGATTTGATTTGCCCATTCATGGAGGCATTCATTACAAGGAAAGCTGTGAGAACCCTGACTCTCTTTTTCTCTCTTCTGTTTCTTCTTTTAGCTCAGAGGAAAAGTTGCATTAATGTCTGTATGGGTTTCTCTGTAACAGAGACAAGAAAAAAAGAAATTGCTTGTGAAATGCCTTGACATCCTTAGGTCAAAAGATCTAAACAAATACAAAGAGTTTTTTTTTATTTTTTTCTATGGAGAGCTAGAGCTTTCCTGTTGTTTTTGCCTTCGGCTGGGTCTCATTGATTTCCCAAATTGTACTTGCTGCTTTCTGGCTTTCATTAATCAAACTGCCACCTGTGATAGACTGCTGGGCCCTCATCTTATTTTGATTAATTCCATTCTCGCATTCATCTCTCTGGCACAGTTTGCAGTGGATGATTTGTTAGGGGCAGAGCAGGATGAGGGAGGAATAGAGTTTTGGAATAGTGGAGTCTTCTCTAGTCTAATCTGACTGAGTCTATCTGTTAATGGAATTATTCCCACCTCCCCCCTCACTCCTTCCAGCTCCAA
The DNA here is from genome assembly GCA_006410875.1 of Neotragus pygmaeus. Taxonomy (NCBI): domain Eukaryota; kingdom Metazoa; phylum Chordata; class Mammalia; order Artiodactyla; family Bovidae; genus Neotragus; species Neotragus pygmaeus. Next base: position 216,582 of record SJYV01029207.1, on the reverse strand, counting down.
GAATAGCGGTACCAGTTGTACTTGCCTGAACCATATCTAAATTAATAAAATAAAGTGGGATTATTGACATTTTCTTGCTTCAACTAGCAAACGTGCATCTTTGAATTTTTATCAACTAAAATGCTCTCATAATGGAATATTCACAGAAATGGACTTGACATAAAAATGATAATGCACACTTTACTCATGCTAATTATGCCTTTGTATTCCTCTTACTCGTGTTGTTCTTTTATATATTTTTCATTTCAGAAATTAGTATTAAACTAAGGCAGTTAAAGGAACGCAATGTAATGTACTAGGCAGGAAAGGAGTTTTGTGGTCACGTGTGGTCAGACTTGGTCTTATTGCCAGTTCTATCACCTATGACCTGAATGACCTGAGGGAAATTATTTAACCTTTCTAAACATTTCTTTTTAAATCTTCATTATTATGCTCTTTAGAGGTTTTAAATGATACATGCAAAGAAATTACCGTTAGTATCTGACACATAGTAAGAGTTGACTCATTGGAAAAGACTCTGATGCTGAGAGGGATTGGGGGCAGGAGGAGAAGGGGATGACTGAGGATGAGATGGCTGGATGGCATCACCGATTCGATGGACGTGAGTTTGACTGAACTCTGGAAGATGGTGACAGACAGGGAGGCCTGGGGACTCGTGGGGTCGCGATTCATGGGGGTCTCAAATAGTTGGACATGACTGAGCGACTGAACTGAACTGAAAGATTAATTAATCATAGCTTTAAAAAAATGTTTTGGTGTGGAGAGACTGACTTCTTAGTCACATTGTTCAGAATCTTTGTTTCAGATGTCCAGATAGAGGAACAGTTTAATGCATGGATAAACCCAGGAGAGATCTGGGAGCCTGGTTTAGCAGAGGAGAAAAGTGGACTTTTTGCTGGTGGAGATGGTGTCATACTCTCTTTTGGTCACATAGGAAAGTGTGACAATTAATGGTTTGAGATCCTGCATGTTCTTCACACTTGGGAATGAGAACATCTGACGGTCTTTGGGACTGGTCCACCACTGTCCATTTGCACGAAGAACTGAGGGGGCTCCTGGGTAAGAACTCTTCTAGGTTTGAGACTAGAGGCTACAGGCCAGGCTCCATACGGAGGGTGATACTGAATGCATCAGCTACTCAAATAGCCTATGGTCCTGACTCTGGGTCTCATGGTTAAACTAACATTAAAAGATAAATGACCTTCATTTACACCTTTGTAGGACATCAAGAACACAAGGCCACATGGCTTTGTAACCAGCTTAATATTACAGGTCAGTGTGAACTAAACTTTCCCTCCTTGAGAAACCTTCTAGAATCCAAAGAAGTCAAGGACACAGTGGCCTGAGCAGTACACTTGATCATTCAGAAAATGAAACAACAAAAGAAGAAATAGGTGAGGGCCCTTGGCAAGACCTCAAGGCTGGAGCTGCCATGGTGGGGGTGTGGGCAGAATGAAGGAAATGCCACATGTGGGTATTGCTGTAATACTCATTTTACCCTCTTAAGATGTAGCATGGGAAATAACAAATGTTTGTGGAATAAATTTCTACTAATTAAGCAATTTATATGCATCATACTTCTGTATTGTCCTTTTTTATTTATTTGCTTCTGGGGATTAAAATTGAAATTAAACAGTTCAAAGGAATGTGTGGTATAAACATGGGCTTTGGCATCTGAGAGGGACTAGGGCAAGTTACTTCATGTCTCCATGCCTTTTATATTTCATCTATAAAATAGGATTATTGGGAGATCTAATTGGATGATGTGTGAATGTGTGCCTGACTCTAATAATAGAGTTTTCTGCGTAGCAATAACCAGCTATAAACTGCTTAGCAAGAATTCATGTATATAACTGCTTTTCCATATTCTCATAGTTGAAGATAGAAACATAAAAAAAGAGAATTCAAAATTAGTATAAAATTAATGAGGAAAGATGTCTGCAGTGAGAGGAGCAATTTGATTCACTCAAGGAATAAATTAAAATAATTCAATTGTAAAGAACATGTCTCATACTTATTTAATACTTTACAAGTTGTTTTTTTTTTTTAGCAGTTCCAGGTTCACTTAAGTAGATGCTCTGTAAATAAATACTAATATATTGATTTAGGGTGTCCCTCAAATTTCAGATAATAAGAATGCAGCAGATAATAATAAAAGTAGAGCCACTGGACGAGAGTCAGGAGACTTGAGTCAAGACCTAGTTTTGCCCACTAATTAGCCATGTGACCTTGGATAAGACTTCAGGCCTTACCATATTCGTCCTTAAATTAAAGAGCTTCCTCCAAATTCCTTCTGGGTTGAATATTCTATACTTTTATACAGGCTCTGAAGACCTAAAAGACTGCTTATCATGAAGGACAAAAGGAGCATAGAAATAGCACATAGGAGGGTCCCAATGAAAAAATTCACAGTGTTGCAGGCACTAACATTATGTGAGAATCAGAGGAACAGTAAGTTTGAACAACCATTTGAGTGCCTATCAAGTTTTAAGCACTATGCTTAGTGCTTTACATACATTATTTCATTTAACCCTTACAACAGCCCTGTGAAATAAGTACTAATAGTCCCAATTACAGCTAAGAAAACTGAGCTTCAGAAACTCAAAAATTTCAGGGACCACTTGCTCATATATTAACTTGATAATCTGGTTTTCCCTTCTTATTAACAAAGAGAACTGGATTCAGATTGGAATTATGTCCATAGCCTTGGTTTGTTTATTATGGTTCTTAACCTTTACTGAATTACTCAGGGAATTTGATGAATGTATGGATGGCAGCAAAGATCACAGACCCTTTGAAGCACATTTATGGTTTAGAACATCTCTTAGATAGAGTCAAATCCTGAACACAGTCTTTAAAAGCAGCCTAAGAGGATCCAAGAACATCTCAAGTAACTGTTCAGAGAATGCTTCAAAGGTCTAAGAAGGTGATAAAAATTGTTGTCACTATTATCCTTTCAGGATAACATGTTTTCTCATTTCTTAAGTCTCCTTCCACCTATATATCGATTTCACTGAGGTGAGAGTGCTTACCTTGGAGCAATAAAAGGTGAATCATTTGTGCTAGATTATTGCACTGCCTTTCATCTACTTTTCCATGGGTTTCAGTTCTGGATCTTTACCATATTCCTGCTGGATTTCTTGGGTAAAGAGGATCACTAAATACTTACGAGTATTTATGGTAAGTTTGGTGACAGCACTTCAGCCTACATTCCTACACCTGTAATCTACCCAGGCTGAATTAGATTGTAAGCAGTTGCCATCGTGCCACTTAAAGGCCTTTCAAATGAAAATGGCCAAGAGCCAGATGACGCAGGGACCTTATTTGCACTACTCTCAACTACACACTTGGGGAGCTTCCCTGGTAGCTCAGATGGTAAAGAACCTGCAAGTAATGCTGGAGACCTGGGTTTGATCCCTGGGTTGGGAAGATCCCCTGGAGAAGGGAATGGCAACCCACTCCAGTATTCTTGCCTGGAAAATTCCTTGTACAGAAGAGCTTGGCGAGCTTCTGTCCACGGGGTGACAGAGTTGAACACGATTGAGCGACTAACACTTTAACACATCAAAGGAAGCCACTGGAGAGTTTGAAATAGGGGACATATGACCTGGTCAGATGTGATTTTCCAAAATGGNCTTGTACAGAAGAGCTTGGCGAGCTTCTGTCCACGGGGTGACAGAGTTGAACACGATTGAGCGACTAACACTTTAACACATCAAAGGAAGCCACTGGAGAGTTTGAAATAGGGGACATATGACCTGGTCAGATGTGATTTTCCAAAATGGCACTATGACCACAGGAGGAAAAGACTTGGAGAAGATTCAGAACTAGCATGATAAAAACTAAATGGAGACTTAGGTCATCCTGTTTCCCTTGAGCTCCTTGAAGGAGAGACCTTGTAAATCTTTCTCATGATGCACCTAGCACAGAGTCTAGTGCCGTGTAGACTGTTGAATTAATCAGTTACAGAATAAAGAAAGAAAAGCTCCCTGAAGGCAAGAAGAGTTCTTTGTCACTAGTCAGTCTGTGAAGGATACTGTTTACAAAGAGGGTCTTGATATCAAAAGTGCACAGTGACACCGCATAATTTTCAGTGAATTATAAGCTCCTGAAAGGCAGCAAGTGTGACTATTTTTCTTTGCGTCTCTGCTTGCCCTTCCTCCTAGCACATTAGCACACTTATTTGTAAACAATAGGCTAGTAACAAATGCTTCCTGAATGAAAATTCTATTTGTAGACGAGTAGAGTTTTTTTTAAACAAACCGCTGAAACATCATTTTCAACATTCTTACATCTTCCTACACTTACCAATGCCTCTTAAAGGGGCTGGGGCTGATTCTCAGAGTTACAGGTATGAAAAACTGCAAAAGCAGAAACAAAGAACGTCCAAATTGGAGAAGGCTTTAGAGTCATCTGATCCAACTGGCTATATTGCAAGCACCAGTACAACTTATGTGGGTATTGCTCTCTACTTTAGGTTCATGCCTGACCCTTACCTGACTTCTCTAAGCTCTGTCCTCATTTCTTTCCTGCTCTGAGTGGTACACACTTGTACAACCCTTAAATTCATCTGAAAATTTAAAAATGGATGAAATCCTGGGTGATGCCATAAATGTCATTCATCTTGGTTCAGATCACCTTTTTTTCTTAATATTACTGAAAGGGGGGGCCTTCTGGGTCAGGAAGTGCAAGGAGTTGTGGAAGTAAGAATGGACAACGAGTATGTTGGAGCTTCTTTGTGGGACTTTGCAGTGTGTGCCACTTGTCCCTTAATTAGCAAAGCAAAGGTAGCTTGGGTAGATGTTGGGATTATGTAAATTCGCTAGTGAATAACTTTATCATAAATATAGCACTCCTGGGCTCACCAGTAGAATTTCTATACCTCATCCATTTACAAAATGCTTTCTTAGATCTTATGTCTTTTCATCAGTGCTTGTTTTTCCACATAAGTTCTTCAAAAAAATGAACACTTACTCTGTGACAAGCACTGTGATTTGTGCAGTGGGCCACACAAACAAGTAGAGGACTTGCCCCTGTACTAGTTGGCATGTGTGACTCCCATGTTGCAAGGCTATCAGATTGTTAAAAACAAAACCTAGGATAGCAGGCTTGACTAGAATAGGATCTGGAAGATCTAGGGGACAAGTTAGCAGAAGACAGCTTTCCCAGGACACTGCCACTAGAACAAACCAATTGTTTTCCCCTATGTTTGTGATACTCTGTTCAAGTTTCAAAGCCCTGAGAAAGAATTCCAACTCACTTACTTATCGGTAGGGAAAGGAATTGCAGAAATCTCTGATAGCTCATTCTATCAAGACTACATACAACAGAAGAAAGATAATTTCCCAAAAGAAAAACAAGCTACTATTTCTAAGGTAGAAAAATGGATACTGAATAGCCAAAAACCAACATATGACTACTACAATTGGTTTCCCTGAAGATTTTTACAATTGGGCTTAGAAGACATCACATATGTTCAAGAAGAGTTAAAGAGATAAGGATTGAATAGCCACAGACATCAACAGCACAAATACCTCAGGGAAATAGTCTGATGAAATCTCATATAAATAGTCATACTGAGGATAAAAACTATGAGTTTCGAGAAAAATAAATGACTAGGAAAAGTCAGGCAGCCCCCACACAGAAGGAGCAATTTTTTACGCTGGGCATGGTAGGATGGGTAGAATTTGATTAGGTGGGTGGTTGTTCAACATGTATTTACTCTTGGGTAGATTTCACATAGAAGGTTCAGGGGGTACCTTGATTCAAACAGTTCCTAGAATTAAATGCATTAACTAATTATTGACCAGAAAAAGATAAGACATATAACATACTTAGAACAGAGACTTTCTCACAGTAAGTACTTTAAAAATGTTAACTATTGTTAACATTATAATTATCATCATTATAAATTTTAAACTGTTATTCCAATTACACATCACATTAATCTCTATAGGGTTTCCGAGGAGGTGCATTGGTAAAGAAGCAGCTTGCCAATGCAGGAGATACAAGAGACATGGGTTCAATCCCTGGATCAGGAAGATCCCTTGGAGTAAGAAATGGCAATGCACTCCAGTATTCTTGCCTGGAAAATACCATGGACAGAGGAGCCTGGTGGGCTACAGTCCAAGGGGTTCCAAAGAGTCGAATATGATTGAACACATACACACAACACACAAAATTTTTATATGTCTCCAAAAGAGTATATCTCTCTCTGCCTTATATGTTATAGATTCTGACAAAAAAAATCTCCCAAAGACTGTGTCCCTGAACTGATTAAAAACTGATCTTTGGGACTCAGATTTAAAAGGGCAGCCAGGGCGGCCATAACTAGATTTGCACCTAAATTAGGGTATTTTTAGATGCACTCAGGTTGATATAACTACACCCTCTCTAACATGCTATTCTAGTGTTGTCATTCTCCTTGACAAGACATTCTTATTTGTGTCAAATCAAGTTATTTTTCTGTAATATTTATGGTTGCTAACCCCTGTAGAAACGGAAAACAACCTGTCAGCCTCCCCCTCACAATAATTCTTACACTTGAATGCTACTGCCATTTTTTGGCTTCTTCCTCTCCAAGCTAAAAGCACCCTGGCTCCTTTTATCTTTCTTTATAGCTTCCCAGCTCTTACAAATGCTGTTGTTGTTGCTTTATTTCAAGATCACTTTCAGTTTCTCCACATCTCCTTTTATGCTTACTAGAAGAAAAGTTATATGGAGTATGTGATCTTAGAAGTCCCCATGAATAGGGCCAAGAGACCTCTTGAGATACAATAATAATAAACAACTGTGGAGTGCTTACTATACCATACACGCTTTATAGTCAAAATACTTCTATGAATTAACTATTCTATCCTTATTTCACATGTATGCAAAGTTTCAGAGCTAGTAAATGCATAGACAGGACAGTGATTAGGTCTATTCAATGCCAAAGCCTGTTTCCTTAAACCCCAGGCTAAATTCCAGCCCACTGAGTTTGGGACCACGGTAACAAACAGATGATTGGATGAAAAGAAACCAAAATGCTCTACCTTAGAGCTGTGCTTCTACAAGTTTTCCCATGCTAGTATTCAGAAGACAAGGAGAGAATCACCACACAGTCTATCAGAAATGGGAGAGATTCTTTGGGAATTCACCTTTTTTTCTCAAAAGTTCATGAATGTCTTGCTTTCCGTTTAATACCATAGTCACATTTATTCAAACATGAAAAAGTTTAAATTACAAACAATAAAGCAAAATTGAATCTCTAAAATGGTACATCATCTTTATGACACTGAGTTCTCTAGGACTATCAGTTCAGTTCAGTTCAGTTCAGTCGTTCAGTCATGTCCAACTCTTTGTGACCCCATGAATCGCAGCACGCCAGGCCTCCCTGTTCATTACCATCTNGTTTTAGAAAAGGCAGAGGAACCAGAGATCAAATTGCCAACATCTGCTGCATCATAGAAAAAGCAAGAGAGTTCCAGAAAAACATCTATTTCTGCTGTATTTACTATCCAAAGCCTTTTTAACTGTGTGGATCACAATAAACTGTGGAAATTCTTCAAGAGATGGAAATATATGGTAACTACTCCTTATGTCAACACTTCACACACTTTGTTTTAAATTTCTCTCCCTATTTCTCTTTCTCAAACATCAACACACATCCTTTACATTTCTAATTAAGAAACAATGATTTAAAAACTGAAAATGTTATGTGAATTAATCTAAAGCACATTATAAATGGTAGAAATAAGATGCAAATTGTAAATTAAAGTCTCTCTCCCTTCAAAGGAATTTGCTTTTTCCATTTATTTTTGTGACCTGAAAATACTGATTATTCCTCATTGTATTTTTCCTCACTTAACTGATGGCAAATGATTATAAAACTTTGAACTTGAAGAAGACTATCCTATAAAATATTAAATGTAAAAAAGTCTTGATGACTTAGACAATCTGTTAATATTAAACATAATGATTGACTAAAATATTGATATTTATTGAAGTCACAGTAAGGAATGATAGATTATGACAGAATGTTTGCNCTTTGAACTTGAAGAAGACTATCCTATAAAATATTAAATGTAAAAAAGTCTTGATGACTTAGACAATCTGTTAATATTAAACATAATGATTGACTAAAATATTGATATTTATTGAAGTCACAGTAAGGAATGATAGATTATGACAGAATGTTTGCCTAGAAGCAAAAAATATTTTCTTGTAAATTTTTTATATTCAATTTTTAAAATTATAGCAATATATCAAAATTCATGCTAGATGTATTAAAAATTCAAAGATTCAGCATTTCAGTTGTCAGGATACCACATTATGCAGAATCAGAAACTTTACTAAGAAAAGTATTACCATGAGATAAAATGAGAAGATGACCCAGAGTAGGTGTAACTTGTGGCAATATGTTGGTGGCTATTATATTTAATCTGTAGGATCTAAATAATTTCTGGACCTTGTCTTCCTATCATAAATAATACAAAGTTACTGTCTAGGTATGCTAAACCTTTAGCCATTTTTAGGATATATTAAGTTTTTTAAGAAAACTATGGAAGGAACATATCTCCTAAAGTGTTCACTCTAAACATTTAAAAAAATATACTCTGTTAACATTGTTGATTACTTTTAAACATCTACGGGTTGTGCAGTTCATAATAGTGTTCACTCTTGGTCTTTTCAAAATCAATGTACTGGAAATGGCTTTAGTTTGGAAACAAGCTGCCTAAGTTTCATTTAACAATATGACTACCAAATAAACATTGATTTTCTGATTACAGATCTTAATGAGACTTATTTCAGCATCAAACTATATTTCCAGTGATAGAAATCTATAGTGTATTCACTAACATAATGGAAGTGTATGTGCTGTATTTTGTGTTGATTTCTTTGTTTCTTGAAAAAGAAGGAACTGCGTAAATGTGTATGTTCCTGTACTCTTCTTTCTACTAACCATATTATAAGAAATTGGTTCAGTATCTTTCTGCACCTGTGTTCTAAATTTTCAGAAAATCAAAGCACACAACCAATTTTCCTACTTATAGTCAAGCTAACATATATTTCATTTAGGACAGATGCTTTTCCACCCACTTTTAGTATTCTTCAGGTTTAAACATTTTCAAAGTCCTCATAAGGATAACTTCTTTCAGTAATTGATCTTGTATTGGTCTTCATGTATAATATTTTCAAATAATGGTGGCTCTAAAACATGAAAATATACATAATAGTATTAGATAAATGAAGCGCAGCAGTTGAACTATTAGCCTAATGCAAAAGGGAAGGGCAAGATATGTTAGTATAAGTCCTATAGGAACACTCACAAAAGTTTTGATTTGACCGTATATCTAATTACATTTTATATTCTAAAAAGAAATAGAAATAACTTCTTTTTAAATTTTATAGTACTCAGGTGTAGCTCACACTAAATATTTCATATGTTTTTAATACTTATCATGTTCATAAATTGCATTTATAATGTAATTATTTCTTTGAAGTTGGGTAGATTTATCTGGTGGCAAAGATTTTTTTAAAAAAATTCCTTTAACCATGAACCATATTTATGTACATAAAGCAAACTAGAACATCTGCATTTTGCCATTGCATCAGTTATCTTTATTTTCTCTTCAATGTCCCTATTTTTTAATATATTTGTCAACATTTATTGAAATCCAACTATTTGGCAAGAGAGAGCAAAAAGAAGAAATGGGGTTACAAATCGGTGAAGTAAAGCCATTGTACCACCTTTAGATATGAGTGGTATTTTTTTTTCTGATTTTATTTGGTTTTGAAATATACTTGACCTACAAAGCTATGTTAGTTCCTGTTACACAATACAGTGATTTGATATTTCTATATATTTCAAGATAATCACCACGAGTCTAGTTACCATCTGTCACTATTAAAAATGCCATATAGTCATTGACTACCTTCCTCACACTGTGCATGAAATGAGTGGTAATGTTGTCTTGAGGAGTAGCTGTTACTGGGCCTACCCACTCCAGTATTCTGGCCTAGAGAATTCCATGGACAGTCCATGGGATCTCAAAGAGTCAGACACAGCTGAGCAACTTTCACTTTCAACATTTCCACTTGGTTTTGTAACTGTGATATAGCCAACTATTAATTCCTAACTTTGTCTTCATAAGCTTTTGTCCATCATATGCCTGGTGATGTTGGTATCTCACCTATTCCAAGGATTGGTTCTAGGTTTGTGCTAATTAACCAGCATAGTATTAAGCCAACAGGACATCTATTAATGGCACCCATATCAACACATTTAACTTAAAGACTCTCAAAATTCAATTCATAGATATGTTCTACTGCTTACTATTAAACATGCATATATTTCTATTATTGTCAGAGAAATCAGAATAATTTTCTTTCATTTGTGGTTTTTAAAATACTATTTTAAGGCAACATTGCAGGGCCACAGACTAGATCCTCCCAATAAAATAACTGCTAAAGGGCTCTTCTAATAAAAGTAAAATATGTCATGGGTAAATTACACCAAATATAAATGCTAATGCATTTTAAGAATTGTTAAAATAAGTTAATTCTCATAAAATAAAATAATAAAAAAGTAAAATGAGGCAATATCAGAAGAGAGATCTAAATATTAAGCTAAGATCTAAATAATAAAGTTGTGAGAAATAAGAAGAGAAAGTGACTATTCAATGGTTGGATGGAAAGAAAGTCCAAAAGTCTTCAGAAATGTGGAGAAAGTGAACTGAGTTTTCTCCACCAAGCTTAGAACACTTGAAAAGATCAAAGTGTTCCTAGGTTGCTGGTATTCCTTGGAACTCAGGAAAAGAAAATTCACCTTTAAAAGAAAGTGACCTCAATTTATGCCCAAAGCAATCTATCTCACGGATGACATTTAAAAATTTGACTTTCATTAAAGCACAAAACCACTCAGCATTTAAGGAAACAAGTTACCACTATTAAAATATACTGAAATAGCAAGTAGCAGACTTATTCCTCCACTGAATGAATATTCATTGGAAGGACTGATACCAAAGCTGAAACTCCAATACTTTGGCTACCTGATGTGAATAGCTGACTCATTGAAAAGACCCTGATGCTGGGAAAGGTTGAGGGCAGGAGGAGAAGGGGATGACAGAGGATGAGATGGTTGGATAGCATCACTGATTCAATAGGCATGAGTCTGAGCAAACTCTGGGAGATAGTGAAGGACAGCAATGCCCAGTGGGCTGCATTCCATGGGTTGCAAAATGTCAGACAGGAGTTAGCAACTGAACAACAATAGCAAATTCCTCCAATGACTTAAAAGACTATAGTGTCAGATTCAAGATGTAAATTAAAAGAAGGAATAGACATTAGTTAAATACAGGAACCAATAGAAAAGGTCTTGCTGAATTTGGAAAAGAAATCCCATGAGATATTTTAGAAATTAAAACATTATTATAGAAATAAAAACTCACTTTGTTATTGTTCAGTCACTAAGCTGTTTGCGACCCCAAAGACTGCAGTACAACAGGCTTCCCTGTCCTTCACTATCTCCCACAGTTTGCCCAAACTCATATCCATTGAGTTGATGATGCCATCCAACCATCTCATCTCCTGTCTTCCCCTCTCCTCCTGCCTTCGATCTTTCCCAACAGCAGGGTCTTTTCCTATGAGTCAGCTCTTCACATCAGGTGGCTAAAATTTTGGAACTTCAGCTTCAGCATTAATCCTCCCAATATTCAGGATTGATTTCCTTTAGGATTAAGTGATTTGAATGCCTTGCTGTCCAATGGACTCTCAAGAGTCTTCTCTAAATCTCACTAGGTGTAAGAAAAAGAAGACAAATAAATTTTATTTTTATTTTATTTTTTCATAACCTGCCATATATACTTTTTTTTTTAACTTTATTTTACTTTACAATACACTATTGGCGTTGCCATACATCAACATGAATCCACCACAGGTGTACACGAGCTCCCAATCCTGAATCCCCCTCCCACCTCCCACCCCACAACGTCTCTCTGGATCATCCCCGTGCACCAGCCCGGATGTGTATAAAAACATAAAAGACCCAGTTAGCCAAAACAATTTTGAGAAAGGATAGAGCTAGAAGAACTGTACTCTATGGCTTCAGACCATACTATTAATGCAAAGCTATAATAATCAAAGCAGTATGATACTGACACAGAAACAGACACACAAATCAATGGAACAGAATAAGCAATCCAGAAATAAACAAGTGGCGCTGGAAAAATTGGACAGTTACATGTAGCACCGTATAAGAAAATAAACTTGAAATGGCTTAAAGATCTAAATGTAAGACCAGAAACTATAAAACTCCTAAAGGAAAGCATAGACAGAACATTTTGTAATATAAATCACAGCTATATATTTTTTGGATCTGTATTTTAGAACAAAGGAAATAAAAGTAAAAATAAATAAATGGAAACTAATTAAACTTCTCAGCTTTTGCACAGCAAAGGAAACCATCGATAAAACCAAAAAGACAACCTACTTAATCAGAGAACACATTTGTAAATAATAAAACCAATAAAGCGTTAATATCCAAAATACATAAACCGCTACAATTCAATGATGGTAACAAAGCAACCTGATTAAAAACAAGCAGAAGACTTTATAAACTTTTTTTTTTTTAAAGAAGACAAACAGGTGGCTAATAGGCACATGAAATAATGCTCAACATTGCTGATCATCAGGGAAACACAAATCAAAACCACAGTGATATCACTTTATTTCTGTCAGAATGGCTATTTTGAGAAAGAACACATAACATGCTGACAAGGATGTGGAGAAAAGGAAGCGTACACTTTTGGTGACAATGTAAATTAGGGCAGCCCTTGTGGAAAATGGTATAAAGATTTCTCAAAAAACTGAAAATAGAGCTACCATATGACCGGACAGTTCCACTCTTGGGTATATATCTGAAAAACAAAACAATACTAATTTGAAAAGATACATGCACCTCAATGTTCATTACAGCATCATTAACAATTGCCAAGATATCTGCTGGGGTCGCTCAGCAGAGAGGCAGTGGAACTTCCCTCAGCAAAGCAGAGAGGCAGTGGAACTTCCCTCAGCAAAGCCGAGGGGTCCCGAGGAGAGGTGAGCCTGCTGTCCACCAACCCAGCCCCCTGGCAAGAGAGAGACAGTGAGACACAACAGGAGTTCTGTCTGAGCAGTTCCGCTTTATTGCCACAAGCTCCCAGCTTATATAGGCAAGCAGGGAGGGACTTTCCACAGTTCTACCAATCAAGTTAAAGGTCAAATCGTTATGTGCTTCAGTTGCACCAATTGCATTAAAGATCAGCCTTCAGTTCCACCAATCACATTAAAGGTCAAGTCATCATGTGCCTTCATTATAAAAGGAGTTTATGGTGATCATGCGCTGTCCACTGCACGGAAATTAGGAGAGCCAATCAAAAACTTCGACAAACAGACCACGCCCTCAATCCTTCCTGTAGGCGCCATCTTAGCTTCCGACCACAAAGCTAGCCCTTCTTTTTTAAGGTTTCCCATTTAGGGCCTCACAGATATGGAAGCAGCCTAACTGTCCATCAACAGATGAGTGGGTAAAGATGTTGTATATAATATAAATACAATGCAAGACTGCCCTGTCATAGAAAAGAATGAAAAAAAAAAAAAAGCCACTTGCAGCAACATGGATGGATTTGGAGGGCATTATGCTTACTGAAATGTCAGACAGAGAAAGGCAAATACTGCATGATATTACCCATATGTAGAATCTAAAAGTTGCAGCAAAGTAATGAATATAACAAAAAGGAAGCAGATTCACAGAGATATAGAGCGCAAACTAGTGTCGTCAGCGGGGAGGAGGAAGTAGGGAGGGGCAACTTAAGGGGAAGGGATTAAGAAGTACAAACTATTATCTATAAAATAAGATATAGGGGTATATTATACAACAAAGGGAAAATAGCCAATATATTGTAAAAACTATAAATGGATAATAACCTTCAACAATTATGAATCACCTGTATTGTATGCCTGTAACTGACATAATATTGTACATCAACTATAATTAAAAAGAAAGAGCTAAGGATAGTTATCTCATAATAATAATGGATACTAAAGGAGAGTAGACTACAAAAACCTCTAAATTCCCCAGAAAACTTAATGTCAATTTTAGAAATTGTACTTTTAAAAGTATCTTTTATGGATCAGGGCCAAATAAAGACATTTTCACATGCCCAAAATTCAACATGTGGTCACCAAAGAAAATTTTAAGGATGCATTTTAGGAAGAAGTGAAATAATTCCATAATCCAGGTTTATGATTAAAAAAAAACTCATAGGCAAATAAACTATATGCAATTCATGTAAACAAAACATCTGTATAAAGTTATAATAATCACAGTTGGAATAATAATATATGATGATACATTTAATTCTGGTCATTTCCTATTGCAGCCCTGTAAAATAGATTTATCAATACTGTTTATTTTACAGAATAGAGATTCAGATAGGTTTATGACCTAAGATTAATTTAGAAGGGGCAGAATTAGATTTGAACTCAGAGTGTTACGTGGCAGCCAAGGAAGAATACTAATCTGGAAGCATGAATAGACAGACTAACGTGCTGCAATCTTTAACTTATAGACTGCAGAATCTCGCTGAAGAATGTTGACATATAGCCCAGCATGCTTTTGTGAGTCATATACTGCCAAAATTCTCCAGTCATAATCAAGGGGGATCTGAATCTGACTCAGAATAATAACTGGCATGTGTCCTTGGTCATACAGTTTCCAGATCTGAGTATAAAGGATAAAAAGAAACAAATTTGAGCCAATATTTTCAGGAGTGTCTGTAAGTTAGTTATATCACCCTGCAGTGGAGTGCTGTGATAGAACAGTTGTTAATCATAAGGGATCAGTTTCCCTGGGAAACTTAAGACAATCTAACTGACTAAAAATTCATTTCACTGCAAAATGAATGAGGCCCCAATCTGTTCCTTTCAGTCAGTTCAGTCACTCAGTCGTGTCCAACTCTTTGTGACACCATGGACTGCAGCACGCCAGGGCTTCCTGTCCATCACCAACTCCCGGAGTCCACCCAAACTCATGTCCATTGAGTCGGTGATGCCATCCAACTATCTCATCCTCTGTCATCCCCTTCTCCTGCCCTCAACCTTTCCCAGCATCAGGGTCTTTTCCAAGGAGTCAGTTCTTCGCATCAGGTGGCCAAAGTATTGTATTCTTCCATCAAGTGGATCTTCAGCTTTAGCACCAATTCTTCTAATGAAAATTCAGGATCGATTTCCTCTAGGATGGACTGGTTGGATCTCTTTGCAGTCCAAGGGACTCTCAAGAGTCTTCTCCAAAGTCACAGTTCAAAGGCATCAATCCTTTGGCATTCAGCTTTCTTTCTAATCCAACTCTCACATCCATACATGACTACTGGAAAAACCATAGCTCTGAGTAGATGGACTTTTATCGGCAAAGTAATATCTCTGCTTTTTAATATGCTGGCTAGGTTGATCATAGCTTTGCTTCCAAGAAGCAAGCGTCTTTTAATTTCATAGCTGCAGTCACCATCTGCAGTGATTTTAGAGGCCAAAAAATAAACTCTGTCACTGTTTTCATTGTTTCCCCATCTATTTGCCATGAAGTGATGGGACCAGATTCCATGATCTTAGTTTTCTGAATGTTGAGTTTTAAAGCCAACTTTTTCACTTTCCTCTTTCACCTTCATCAAGAGGCTCTTTAGTTCTTCTCCGCTTTCTGCCATAAAGGTGGTGTCATCTGCATATCTGAGGTTATTGGTATTTCTCCTGGCAATCTTGATTCCAGCTTGTGCTTCATCCAGCCTGGCATTTCACACGACATACTCTGCCTATAAGTTAAACAAGCAGGGTGACAATATACAGTCTTGACATACTCCTTTCCTGATTTGAAACCATGTCCAATTCTAGCTGTTGCTTCTTGACCTGCATACAGATTTCTCAGGAGGCAGGTAAGGTGATCTAGTATTCCCATCTCTTGAAGAATTGTCCAGTCTGTTGTGATCCACACAGTCAAAGGCTTTGGCATAAACAATAAAGCAGAAGTAGATGTTTTTCTGGAACTCTCTTGCTTTTTCAATGATTCAACAGTTGTTGGCAATTTGATTTCTGGTTCCTCTGGCTTTTCTAAGTATAGCTTGAACATCTGAAAGTTCGCAGTTCACGTACTCTTGAAGCCTGGCTTGGAGAATTTAATTCAAAAAAACATTATATCTAGTACTGTGGGTAAGAATCCCTTAGAAGAAATGGAGTAACCCTCCTAGTCAAAAAGAGTCGGAAATGCAGTATTTGGATGCAAGTTAAAAAATGACAGAATGATCTGTTCCCTTAATTATTCCCAGTCTCCAGAGTCATGAGACTCCATATCTTACACATGTGATACTGTTCTACCAATGTTTTACATGCTTTGAACTAACAGTCTTCCTATGTTACACACTGTCCACAACCTGAACACCTATACTTAGAAATCTAGGGGTAGTTTCTTTTCCTTTCTATACCTAGGTAGAACAGATTATTCATTTGTTGTTGCTACCGAATGTATGGTATGTTTTGTTGGTGATTACACGTAACATTGAGCTCACTGATTTCATAAAAAATAACATACCATTGTTATTTGGACTGTACTAGAGGAGAAATGGGAGTCCCTTGGATTAGGATCATAAGATTACTAGCATGAGCCTTTTTAAAGTAGCTTTATGACATTTTCTGTATCTCAAGAAAGCTTGAATGATTTTGCATTATTGCTTAACTGAGAGTGATAGGAATGTATTTATAGTTGAACTATGATAAGAGATCACGTTAGGTAGAGAGTATCTCTGACGCTGTATTTGTCTAAAGGAAATGTATGTACAACTGGAAATTAGAGGCTGAGATAAAGTGCATGTGGCCATCACCGTCTCTGCCATTATCGCATGCCACGCACTATCCTCACTGAATAGCCACAGCAAAATAGTCCTTATTTTCATGTGCCTTGACTCCCCTGAGCATAGACACTTGGATTTCTGGGGTAGAACTCAGTCCAAGGGCAGACAATCCATGGATGAACAGGACATGAGGTGGATTTTTGTGAAGGAATAAAATGAGTCTTTCTCTTGACAAGTCAAATGAGAAAAACAGTGGTGTGAATCAGATAGTAATGGGAATAGAAACTGAAATGATGCAGCAAATTAAGAGTAAATACACAAAGTGTCACTGATAAGCGAAAATCATGAGGGAAGATAAGAGACTTAATAAGGAAAAATAGCAAAATAGAGGTCTGCTGCTGCTGCTGCTAAGTCGCTTCAGTCATGTCCGACTCTGTGCGACCCCAGAGAGGGCGGCCCACCAGACTCCCCCGTCCCTGGGATTCTCCAGGCAAGAACACTGGAGTGGGTTGCCATTGCCAGCTATCCAGAATAGAGGGATTCCCAAGGCAATGGCATCCCACTCCAGTGCTCTTGCTTGGAAACTCACATGGATGGAGGAGCCTGGTAGGCTGCAGTCCATGGGGTCGCTGAGTTAGACACGACTGAGCGACTTCACTTTCACTTTTCACTTCATGCATTGGAGAAGGAAATGGCAACCCACTCCAGTGTTCTTGCCTGGAGAATCCCAGGGATGGCGGAGCCCAATGTGCTGCCGTCTGTGGGGTCGCACATAGTCGGACACAACTGAAGCAACTTAGCACCAGCAGCAGCAGCTGGTGACCTAGATGGTAAAGCATCTACCCGCAATGTGGGAGACCTGGGTTCGATCCTTGGGTCGGGAAGATCCCCTGGAGAAGGAAATGGCAACCCACTCCAGTACTCCTGCCTAAAAAATTCCATGGGTGGAGGAGTCTGGTGGGCTACAGTCCATGGGGTAACAAAGAGTCAGACATGACTCAGCAACTTCGCTATACAGAACAGTAAAAGTATTTTGTTTACAAAGCCCGTAGCAATAAGAGGAGAGATGCACTGAGGCAAAAGTGCAAGAATGTGCTATAGAGTGAAGATCTACATGACTTTTCACTTTTGCTGTAGTTCCTATAGTTCCTTGAATTCTAAATGGGATTTCACTTCTAGTTCCTTTGAGGCCCAACATATTTGATTAAGATTCTTGTCTTTTTGTGTGTGAATTGATGTTTCTTTTCTCTCAAGCAAGAGAATTAAGTCTGAATGGCTTAAGCAATATCCACAGTTCATTTCAAGATTATGTCAAAGCAAAATCTCACTGGAAAGAATCAAATAACAAAGGAATACTTTATTCAGCTGTGATAGGGGTCGCAACCACTGAGATAAAAATGAGATTAAACTTACCATCTCTGAAAAAAGAGGTGGGAGAGTTTTTAAGTGCTGGGGTGAGCTAGTGAAAAAGTGTTGGAGGCGCCAGTGAGAGGCTGTCAGTTTCATCAGACCATTTGTCTTCACTAAATGGCACTTACTGAAGTTCAGTTCAGTTCAGTGCAGTGCAGTGCAGTGTCTCAGTTGTGTCTGACTCTTTGCAACCCCATGGACTGCAGCACGCCAGGCCTCCCTGCCCATCACCAACTCCCGGAGTTTACCCAAACTCATGTTCACTGAGTCAGTGACACCATCCAACCATCTCGTCCTAGTCGTCCCCTTCTTCTTCCACCTTCAATCTTTCCCAGCATGGGGGTATTTCAAATGAGTCAGCTTTTTGCATCAGGTGGCCAAAGGATTGGAGTTTCATCTTCAACATCAGTCCTTCCAATGAACACTCAGGATGGACTGGTTGGATCTCCTTGCAGTCTAAGGGACTCTCAAGAGTCTTCTCCAACACCACAGTTCAAAAGCATCAATTCTTCAGTGCTCAGCCTTCTTCATAGTCCAACTCTCCCATCCATACATGAATACTGGAAAAACCATAGCCTTGACTAGATGGACCTTTGTTGGCAGAGTTGTCTCTGCTTTTTAATATGCTGTCTAGGTTGGTCATACTCCTTTCCTGCCAAGGAGTAAGTATCTTTTAATTTCATGGCTAAAGTCACCATCTGCAATGATTTTCAGTTTAGTTCAGTTCAGTCTCTCTGTCATGTCCGACTCTTTGCAACCGCATGAATTGCAGCACATGAGGCCTCCCTGTTCATCACCATCTACCAGAGTTCACTCAGACTCACGTCCATCGAGTCCATGATGCCATCCAGTCATCTCATCCTCTGTCGTCTCCTTCTCCTCCTGCCCCCAATCCCTCCCAGCATCAGAGTCTTTTCCAATGAATCAGCTCTTCGCATGAGGTGGCCAAAGTACTGGAGTNTGTGAGTATGGTTTCAGTGTGTCTGCCCTCTGATGCCCTCTTGTAACACCTACCATCTTACTTGGGTTTCCCTTACCTTGGGCGTGGGGACGGCTGCTCCAGCAAAGCACAGCCACTGCTCCTTACCTTGGATGAGGGGTATCTCCTTACCGCTGCTGTTCCTGACCTTCAATGTGGGATAGCTCTTCTAGGCCCTCTAGGACTATGGGAAGCCCAAATTGAGATTAGAGTCATAGATTTGGCTACAATAACATTAGCATAGGAAATATTTCAAAGAAGTTGTAATGCTTTTCCTTATAACTCTCTCCCCAAATCATCTTAGCAAAGCACTGTAAGGTATTAATCATCCCTCAGAATTACATCTTTATGTGCCCTCTAATATAACACTGCAAAATACCTGCTAATACAATTCAGTGTCTATGATATGGGGTTATTTAGAATAATCTAGGTAATATTTGAGGGACAACTACCTAAAATGATGATGGCCATTTCAAAAGGATTGATTTGTTGCTTTTTATTCTGGTAATAATTAAATATTACGGAAGAAGCTTCTCAGATGGTGCTAGCGGTAAAGAATCCACCTGCCAACGCAGGAGATGTAAGAAATTTGAGTTCTACCCCTGGGTCAGGAAAATCCCCTGGAGTAGGAAATGGCAATACACTCAGTATTCTTGCCTGTAAGATTCCATGGATAGAGGAGCCTGGCTGGCTACAGTCCATGATATGGCAAAGAGTCAGACACAACTGAGTACATAGCACAGAAACATGAAAAAACAGAGCATGCGAGAAGCAGCTGTTTAATAAGGTCATTCAGAGTCTAAAGCAATAGTATGAATTTAAAACAGAACAAAAGTGCTTTCTGCTTCATCAACCTTATTTTCATTAATATCTGTACTAACATGGGTAGCTGTACTTGAGTATCGGTTGTTGGAACAAGGAGGAAAGCCTGTACTGAGCTCCTAAAGTTTGGCCCCAAAGTGGATCCTATAATTTATCATTCAAACTGGGGCACTCTGAAGCAAAAAAGGGGGCATTATTAATAATTAGGCCTATACAGCAGTCATAAACTGGGACTGTTTTGGGCAAACTAGGACACAAGGTCACATTACCCACAATCAATTCTTCACATGCAGTTAAAGGCCAAGGATGCTTGATTATACTAAAAACTTAAAGTTATCATACCTCATTTCAGGTTGCTTTTTTGGTGATACTTATGACTACTTTTGAGATTTGGGTGAGAAATGGACTTTCAAATTTAAAAAAGCCTTCAGTCCCACCCCTGCCAATTCCTTTACCAATGTGACTTTCTTCTTCCCATACCTTAGGTGTTTGTGTGTCTATTTGCCAATAAATACATCTAAACAAGCAACATCATTGTTTATTCATCTCAAATTTATGTCCCATTTTGATCATGAGTTGGTTTTTTTTTTTTGCAGCAATGAAGTGGTTAGTCACTTTCTCATCTTATATCTAAGTATGTGTGTTTGCTCTTAATTGTACTCTGTGTAACAACTGAATTTCCATTTTATTTTTCAAGGATTTTTTTCAGACAATTTACAGTAAATTTTATTTCTGTCTTTAAAACTGTTAGTAAGACAGCAAACTTGTCAGGCTAAGCCAGATGGCATCTTAATTAATAGTTGCTGATATCCATCACAGGACTACTTAGTGTGACACCAATGAAAAAGGCTTCCAAGGTCATTCTAATGGCCATTTATAGATAAACTCACAAACTTCAGTGATTTAACAAAACAGAGGTTGTTTTTGTTTCACTCTGGTCAAAACTAAAATGGTTACTCCTAACCTGCACGTTGACTCTCCTCTGTGCAGTGACTAAGAGACCTGATTTCATTTTACCTTCTTGTTCTGAGGCTAGGCATGGAGATGGTAAACATCCAGTTCAGCCATTTTTTCTTGGCCAGAATTTAGCTGTATGAACACATCTCCTGAAACAAGTTTTGGGAATGTAGTCTAGTTGAAGTCCCAAAATGAAGAGGAAACAGGTTTGGTGAACACCAAGGCATCCTATGCCACAGAAGTGATTTTTTAATACTATTTGCTTGACACATTGAGTTAAGAACTGTACTTAGTCAGGTAAGTTCAGAACCTACTCTATATCACGTCTCCTTAGTGTGCAAATAGAACAGATCCTAAAGCTTTATTAAAGGCCTTGCAGAGGCAATAGATTAAACAGAGTCATGTATGACCTTGAGCAATTCACTTTATGAGCCTCAATTTTCTCAATGATAAATTTTATGCAAAAGTACCTAACACCATTTGCGGCACTTAGTAAGTTCTGGTAGTTAAGATTACTTCTTATGGCTTCACAAGGGATTATGCTATACACCAGTATTTGATTCACTGTAGGTTTTGTAGTATCTTTCTTATCAAGGAAGCTAAATTCACTGGTTACCTAGTGGACATATGCACCCTAAGGCATCATATTACCTTTCTCAGTGCCTAGGGCTTCCTTCAGTCCTTCAAGACTTGTCAAGCAATAACTGATGGCCCATTTTATGCCTGCAAGGTCCTATTGATAATTTAGTTTATCAATTCATGATTCAATTATTTCTTTATTCTAATCAGGCTTTCTTTTCTCTATTAGTTAAAGCACTTTATTCTGGGTTATCTCAGAGATCCTTCATCAGACACTTTTCTAGGATATAGTAAATCTTGGTTCAAGTATTATTGGCATTGACACCTATAAATTATTAGAAATCAAGAACCATCTTCAGGCCAGATTCCCATTAGACATTGTTTTCTGGCAGTGTATATACACTACCATTTTCATTTTTACATTTCCCTTCAGGAAAGAGAACGTCATGGGCTTATAATAGAGGAAGGAGGGAAAAACACAATAATAGGCACTTAACCTACATTAACTCATTTTTTCCAGTTTTACTGAGATATAATTGACATATAACATTATATTAGTTTATAGTATACAACATAATGATGATATATTTATGTGTTATAAATATTAACTTATCTTATTCTCATAAATACAATCCTATTAGATATTGGTACCCTCATATTAATAAAATGAGTAAGCCACAATTCAGAGAGATCAGTTGACTTGTCCAGTTTTGAGGAAGCTTTAGGTTTCATAGACAACACATTTTTCTTTATAGCCCAGAGTTTCTCAAAGTGTGGTCCAGATACTATTGACTTTTAGAATCATCAGAGCCCCAAGCAAAATCTGAATAGGACCAAAATCTTGGAGGGTGGATCTCAGAAATCTGAATTTTAAATATAATCACAGGTCATGTTGGATACAAACCAGCTGGTCTCTACCACTGCTTTCCCTACTAAACCTACTGTTCCACAGAAATAAACGTAGCTGAGGTGTTATGCTATTACCTGCTGGGACTAACTCCAATGGACATCCTCACTCCTAATCTTAGAGTTTCACACCTTCATTTGATGACACTGATCAGTCTTTTCTGGAGAATTTTATCACCTTGGCTACCAGCAGTACAATTTCTGCTCATGATTCTACATGCACTCTTTTCTTTTCTATTCTCTATGTGAGTTCTTCTTGTGCCTACACTTTAAATGCTAATATTCTCCAGAGGTATCCAAGGCCTACTGCCCAGCTCATTCACACTCTCTTCCCACAGGGTTGCTACAAACTCTTACCTGCTGTTTGTTTTTCCTGCCTAGAGACTCAAACACACCTACCCAGTGATCCATTATGTGTCTGATTGTCTACTTCAATATTCAACATAACCCAGACAGAACTAATCATTCACATACATGGAAAGTACTATTTTAGTTCTGAAAAGAATCTATTAAACTTTTTATTGAAATATATCCCCAAAAGAGCACAAGTCATAAGCTTGGATCAGAGACCAATGAATTTCCAGAAAGTGAACATACCCATGTAGGCAGCACCCACAACAGAAAATAGGCCAGTATGAACTTCCCTGGTGGTTCAGGGGTTAAGAATCAGCCTGCCAACGCAGGGGACATGGGTTCAATCCCTGGTCTGGAAGTTTTCTCCTGCTGCAGGGTAACTAAGCTCGTGTGCCACAACTAGAGAAACCCTGTGCACAACAATAAAGACCCAGTGCACCTCAAAATACATAAAACAATTTAAACATAGGCCAGGGCTTCCCTGGGGGTCCAATGGTTGAGAGTCTGCCTTGCAGTGCAGGGGGCCCTGGATATATCCCTGGTGCAGGAGGATCCCACATGCTGCAGAGTAGTTAGGCCTGTTTACCACAATGACTGAGTCTATGCCCTGCAACTACTGAAGTCTGGGGAGCCTACAGCCTGTGCTCTGTAAAAACAGAAGCCATCACAATGAGAATCCCATGCACTGTAACAAAGTGTAGCCATCACCTGCTGCAACTAGAGAAGGCCTTCATGGAGCAATGAAGAATCATCACAGCCAAAATATAAGATAAATAAATTTTTTAAAATGGCCAATAGATAACCAGCAGCCAGTAGCCCCTACCCCAACTCTTTTTAATCACTATCTTCCCCATTTTAAAAGTATCACTATCTTGACCTTTTCTACCATAGATTGATTTTGCTTGTTTTTCAACACTATATAAATAAAATCAAAGAGTACACATTCCTTTGGTGCTTCGCTTCTTTAACTAAACAGTATGTTTATGAGACTCATCCATGTTGTTGTATGTAGCTGTAGCATGTTTATTCTCATGCTGCTGCTGCTGNTTTTCAACACTATATAAATAAAATCAAAGAGTACACATTCCTTTGGTGCTTCGCTTCTTTAACTAAACAGTATGTTTATGAGACTCATCCATGTTGTTGTATGTAGCTGTAGCATGTTTATTCTCATGCTGCTGCTGCTGCTGCTGCTAAGTCGCTTCAGTCGTGTCCGACTCTGTGCGACCCCACAGACTGCAGCCCATTGGGCTCCGCCATCCCTGGGATTCTCCAAGCAAGAACACTGGAGTGGGTTGCCATTTCCTTCTCCAATGCATGAAAGTGAAAAGTGAAAGTGAAGTCGCTCAGTCCTGTCTGACTCAGCGACCCCATGGACTGCAGCCTACCAGGCTCCTCCATCCATGGGAGTTTCTAGGCAAGAGTACTGGAGTGGGATGCCATGGCCTTCTCTGGTTTATTCTCACAGTTACATGAAACTCTATCATGCTGTTGTTGTTCAGTCGCCCAGTCATGTCTGACTCTTTGCGACCCCATGGACTGCAGCACTCCAGGCCTCCCTGTCCCTGACCATCTCCCAAAGTTTGACCAAGTTCATGTCCATTGCATCGGCCACGCTATCCAGCCATCTCCTCCTCTGCCACCCCCTTCTCCTTCTTCCCTCAATCTTTCCCAGTATCAGGGACTTTTCCACTGAGTCATCTGTTTGCATCAGATGACCAAATACTGGAGCTTCAGCTTTAGCATCAGTCCTTCCAATGAGTATTCAGGGTTGACTTCCCTTAAGATTTACTGGTTTGATTTCCTTGCTGTCCAAGGGACTTGGACTCTATTATATTAATAAACTACAATTTATTTTCACATTCTACTACTGCTGGACATTTTTATTGTTTCAGGTTTAGGACTATTATCACTAGTGAAGCTATAAAATTGAGGTACATGATTTTTGGTGAACAAATTATACATTTCTATTAAGTATATATCTAGAAGTGGGATTTCTGGCTCAAGGTTTTAAGTTTGATCTAACCTTGGATTTTTCCAAACACTTTTCCAAAGGATTATGCTGATTTGTACTACTACCAACAGCATATAAAAGTTCCAATTTTCCCATCCTCATCAACAGTCGGTATGGTTTATCATTTTTTCCTTCATTTTGGCCATTCTGGTGGGTGTGCATTTAATCTTCATTTTCCTGAAGACTAATCACTAATCATTTTTCAAGTTCTGCTTCATAGATTGGTGCCACCAGCCCTACCACAAACTAGAAATCTAGGTCTCATCCATGCCTCCCTCCTTCCCTCTCCTCATATGCTAATTTTACCACATAAATATTTCTCAAGTCCTTCAGCTCGCTGCTATCAATTAATTTTCCAAATCTTAATTCAGAGCTCAATTACTTCTCAATTTGTTTACCTCTGTGGCTTCCTAAGTGGTTTCCCTTCTCTTAGTTCCCAACTAAATTATCCAAAAAGCCATCTGAATAATCTACTTCAAACCAGAATCAGTTATATTCCCACCATGTTTAACCATTTCCATGACTCCCTACCTGCTCTAAAAGATAGTCTCCGTGTGTGCAAAGTCACTTCAGTTGTTTCTGACTCTTTGCGACCCCATGGACTGTAGCCTGCCAGGCTCCTCTGTCCATGGGATTCTCCAGGCAAAAATACTGGAGTGGGTTGCTATGCCCTCCTCCAGGGGATCTCCTCAACTCAGGGATTGAACTCATGTCTCTTACTTCCCCCTTATAATGTCAGTTAGGTTCTTTACCTAACTGGAAGAACCACCACCTGGGAAGCCCCCCCCAAAAGTCTAAGCCTCTGAAAATAGCATGTAAGATCCACCAGTGTCTGGCTTTTTTGTCATCCCATTTGGCTTCATTACTTATATTCTGCTACTAACTCCACACTCTAACAATGCCAAATTTTCTTCTTAGTCTCTTTTCTTGGAGAAATGCTATATCTTCCACTTTCTCACTACAAAATCTATCTCATATGTTCTGTTCTGTTCTTAGAAAAGTTTCAGTTTACACAAAATCAAAGAAATGGTTGCTACACCTTGAGGTATTTCTCCTTCATAGGATGTTTCCATTTTAATGTTGGCTGAAAAAAATAGTCTCTAATGATGGCATTTCTAGCATTAGTGTGCATACAAAAGAAAAACAAAATTACACCATTGAGCTTGCAGCCTATACATAAAAAAGCCCTTTGAAATAATTCTTAAGTATATTTAGGAAAGAGTAAATCTGTAGCCTTATGTAAATCATTATACTAAATTCCAGATGGATCAAAGGTTTAAACATAAAAAAGAGAAGAATGTTAAAAGAAATTATCTTTTAGGATAACTTGATCATAGGGAAAGCCTTTCTAAACATAAAAAAGAAACTATGAATGAAAAGATGGATAAATTTGATCACATGGGGAAAAAGCAAAACAGGAATGCAAAAAATTCAGTATAAATATGATTGAAAGACAATGTTAAACAGAATGGGGCACTAAGTTTTCTCAACACAGCTGTTGCCTGCTATAACTGGTACAGCTTTAATAGAGAATCCTATGTCAATTACAGAAAGCAACAACTACGTTGAGAAAACTTAGGCCGACTCTCAGTTTACCACTGTCCTTCAATCATATTCATACTGATTTTATTGAGTTCATTTTTTGCTTTTTTTACCAGAGTAATCATGGAACAACAGACTGGTTTAAAATAGGAAAAGGAGTATGTCAAGGCTGTATATTGTCACCCTGCTTATTTAACTAATATGCAGAGTACATCATGAGAAACGCTGGACTGGAAGAAACACAAGCTGGAATCAAGCTTGCCGGGAGAAATATCAATAACCTCAGATATGCAGATGACACCACCCTCATGGCAGAAAGTGAAGAGGAACTAAAAAGCCTCTTGATGAAAGTGAAAGAGGAAAGCGAAAAAGTTGGCTTAAAGCTCAACATTCAGAAAACGAAGATCATGGCATCCGGTCCCATCACTTCATGAGAAATAGATGGGGAAAANAGCCCTGGGATTTCTTTGGAAGGAATGATGCTAAAGCTGAAACTCCAGTACTTTGGCCACCTCATGAGAAGAGTTGACTCATTGGAAAAGACTCTGATGCTGGGAGGGGTTGGGGGAAGGAGGAGAAGGGGACAACTGAGGATGAGATGGCTGGATGGCACCACTGACTCGATGGACGTGAGTCTGAGTGAACTCCAGGAGTTGGTGAGGGACAGGGAGGCCTGGTGTGCTGCGATTCATGGGGTCGCAAAGAGTTGGACACGACTGAGCAACTGAACTGAACTGATTCAAGTTTATCCATCTTTTCTTTCATAGCTTCTTTTTTATGATGTTTAGAAGGGAATTGCAACCCACTCCAGTATTCTTGTCTGGAGAGTCCCATTGACAGAGGAGCCTGGTGGGCTAAAATCTGTGGTGTCACAAAGCGTCAGACACAACTGAGTGACTGACATTTTCACTTTCACTTTTATAGAGAACAGTGTGGCACTTTGTACCAAAATGTAAAACATTCATTTACTAAGCAATCTCATTTTGGAGCCATGGAGGTGGTGATCTATATTGATGGAATGTTTAAGGCTTATTATTCAATGGAGAAATAAGTAGATTACAGGTAGATTACAGATTTAGGCTGATTTTAAAGCAATTTGTGTCTCCTCCTTCCCCCAACCCCTCCCAGCATCAGAGTCTTTTCCAATGAGTCAACTCTTCTCATGTAATTATTAAAATTACATATGGGCTCCCCTGGTGATTAAACAATAAAGAATCTGCTTGTAATGCAGGAGACCCGGGTTCAATCCCTAGGTAGGGAAGATGTGCTGGAGAAGGAAATGGCAACCCACTTCAGTATTCTTGACTAGAAGATTCCATGGACAGAGGAGCTTGATGGAGTATGGTCCATGGGGTCGCAAAGAGCCAGACACGACTGAGCAACTAACACTTTCACACACACACACACACATATATGTATATGTATAACTCTATGTGTGTGTTTACATACAGAGAGGTAGAGATCTTCAAGGAACATTAGACTCTAAGGCATGAGGACAGAGATACTATTCTCTTGAGTGCCTTTCACATAGTAGGTGTTCAACAAATATGTGAGAAAGGAGAAGGGCGGGAAGGAGAACGGAATGGAAGGGTTATTTGTCAAAATGGTTACTTGGTTTATAGGCTTTGGGTTATTTTTACTTTTAACACTCTACTTTTCTATAGCTCCTTGATCCTCCAAGGAGTAGGTAAAACTAGAAAAACAATAACAAAACTATTTTTAATAAATAAAAGCTTTATAGCTGGATTAATAGTGGTCAGATCTGGGGCATCTCTGAGAGATCCTAGAATGCTCCAAGCCTGAGGAGGAAGGGCTTTCAAATAGCCAACCAGCAAGAACTGGCTTTCATTTCAACTGTAGTTCAGTGCTCCCTTGCCAGCAAAAAGATAACCACTTCATCCTCAGGTAAAGACAGGAGACTCACACTATACACGGCAGGTAGTGCCAGTATTTTACATGGCCTGCTTTCCTGTGCCAGTGGAAATCCCTTGAGTAAGCTGGATCCATCTCAGCCTCCCCATAGAAGCTCCTTGAAGGCATTAGCTTGACTCATGGGATCTGCCTATCTCAGATAAAGTCACCTTCACCTTTCTTCCTCTTTCTCTGCCCCTCCAATAACTTTCTTTGCAGTTTTTACCTCAGTCACTGATTTCTATCCTTTAGGTATCCTAGGCACATGATCCAGTTTCAGTTTCTACAACAGACAAAAAGAAAAATGTCTGTCTGCCAGGAGAGGAAACAGGATGCTAAAGCAATGGCTCTTTGCCCCACATAAAGTGCTTCTGTCTGGATATTCTCCCAGAATTCTTGAGAGAAGAGGCTGCGCCAGTGGGGTGTGCCTTTTCAGATGGATTTTGGCAAGTCAAAGACAGTCTCGCTTCTGTGCTGTGGGAACACTCAGGCCAGGTTACAGGAATGTAGTCTCTTTGGGGTTTGCCCTTGAGAATCTGAGGCCAATGCTCTGGTGTGTTATCTGCCCAGGGCTTGAGACAGCCAGGCTCCAGTCGGCTCAGTTGGATAACTCAGCACTTTGCTTGCAAAGGCCTTTCCAACCTGACCCCTAACGTTGACAGAGACCATCCATTTCTTTCTTAAAGGAACAGAAGCCGAGTTTAGTTCCAGAGCACTTTTTCAAACAATTGGTCTTTAGCATAGGCAAAGAATGCACTTTGACTTGACATTTTAATATATATTCTGAATACTTATCTCTGTATTGATCGGTGTTTCCTGAGAGAAACAAGAATATTTTTTTCCTCTGTCAAAATGTATTTTTAAATTTAATTTTAATTTTTTAACCCTGTGTTCCTGTCTGCTTGTTGTCTTAGAATTACAATTGTACTTTTATTTGCTTTTTGTGCAATTGGTTTAGTAGTTTAAGGAAATGATCCTTAAGTATCCTTACAATAGCTGTTGCTTTTTGTTGTTAGGATTCTCTTTCCAAAAATGACATTTTTTGCTAAGTATTCTTTTGTCATGAAACTTCTGAAAATGGATTTATTAAGACATATGGGGCTTTAAGTAATACCCCTCTTTCCATGCAGGGTGAGGAGCTGTAGGCATTTCAGGTGGAGGGTGAATCGGAACCTTAACACTGGTCAGTGAATCTGGGTGCCCCTGTCAAAATGAATTCAAAGTAGCTCAAGCAATTATAAGACTTGGAAGGGGTTTGGGTAGTGGATGACACAGAGTGAAAAAACTCCCCGAAGAACTAAGTTTTAGGAATGGGAAAACAAGGTAGCTTTGGAGACCTCCCAGTCTAGAAGGGTATTAAAAGCTGTCACAATTCTTTTCTCAGTGGCTCATGTTTTTGCTTCTCTGTGTGTGCCCAAAACTGAATATTCACTATTTTAGATAGAAATGGCTTTCTCTACCAGGTAGGAGAATATCCTCTGGCAGCACAACCCTGTGTTCCAAGCTTTCTCAGGAACAAGAAAAGAAACCCTCCCCTGAGCCTGCCTGTGTTACAATGCACCTAGACCCTGGCCGATCAAGTCAGGCAGAGGAGCCGAGATTTTGTGACTGGTGTATTGCTGGTCAGGAGGCAGGGTCATGAAATCTTGGGAGATGATGGCTGCTCTCATTCTGAGGACTTTTGAAAGTAGTTCCCAGGAGTGGGGTAGTGCTGGATGGACACCAGAAGTCCTCTGCAATTCTGCTACAGAAGATGCTTTAGTGGCTCCTTACTCTACAGAATGTTCCTCAAAAGCAAGCTTGGTTCTCCTTTGGGTCTGTTTTTGCAGTTTCATGCTGTCCTCTCTGTGGTTCTGAACGAATTTCAGTTTCTGGTCTAGCCATTATGTTTCCCTCTGCACTGTCTTATCTGTTTAGCAAACTCCTATTTAACTTTGAAGATTCCATTCTGATGTCACTTCCTTGTAGAGAAATTCCTGCAGTATCATCCTTCCTCAGGCAATTTCTTCATCCTGTGGGTCGCCATGACTAATATTGTTCATATTACTGTAGTTCTTAGGACTCATATTCATTTATGTGTTTTACTGTCTCTCATGGGATACACTGAGCTCTATTTATCTTTGTACTTAGGGCCTAACACACTTTCTGAATGTTTATAGAGTGTGCAGGTGGGTAAACTAATGGGAGGTAAGGGAATGGAAAAGGGAAAATCCTTTAAATCTGACCAGATTTATAAGTACTTTAGAAAATAATTTATAGAAAATCCTATAATTCCAAAGCTTACATCATCAAAGCAATCTGTATTGAAACCAAGTTAGTATATTGGACGGTAGTGGTTACAGAGAAATCCCCAATATTGTATTTAAATTAATTAAGCTACACCTAACTGTTGGTGTGTTGGGGGTAGGGTGGGATGGGGTGGCAGGGGAGGCAGCTTGGAACAGCTAAGAGATATAACTGAGGATAAGAAAATCACAGGACTCCAGATACAGGAAAGCATATGTTTTGTATTTTTCCAAGGCAGCTCTGATTTTCAACATTCTTTCCCATCATCTCCATCCTGAGCACACTAGTTTCTGTTAGATCGCTGTTCTGATGTCTGGGTAGGGAAACATGGTAACAATGTGTAAAACTAATCTGTCCAGTTGCTAAAAAAGAAAGGAGAGGCATGAAAGTGAAGACACAAAGGGACTGAAAGGAATGATATGAATGTCTCCTAATTTGAGTTTTCAGCTAGTAGAATAGTCTGTTGTTTCAAAGCAGAGAAAGCAAATCTATGGAAATTATTAAATTAACCAATGTTATCATTGAATGATAAAGCATCAAGATACCACATTTTATTGAGGTACTTGCTATCTTAAATAAACATTCATTTTCACAAAGAAAAGCCTATTGTTCCTTCTGCTTTGCCCCAAAATCTAAGAATTAATTCCCTCATGTTGATAATCATTTTTAATTCTGGGGAAAAATAAAGCTAAAAGTGGTGGCTCCTAATCCAAGTACCAAGTACCTAATCCAAGTTCCACCATCCCAGCGCCGCCTGCAGGGGATAAGAATGCACGGGTACCCCTCGACTCCAATACCAGCTTTCTTTCCACTGCCCCTCCAGCCCTAGGGATGTGGCAGCTTCTATTTATATCTGTGTGCTGATGTGGCCTTTTAGTTCTTTCAACATCTGTGTAAAAAGTTTCCTATACAAATTTTCCTCTTTTGAACTACCTGCCAAGGACTGTTTTCTGACTAGGTCCTGACTGAGTAGGGTATTGAAATTACATCTTAGGACCTTTAAAAGCAAGCTAAGGAGTTTGCATTTTATGCCTTAGTGTTGGGAACCTTTTGTTAAAGGTAAATGAATGATCCCAGTGTGGACTACAAAAACAAATGAGAGGACATGGGGAACGAGAAATGTTGCCATAATACAACACAACTGCTTTAGTATTTTATGATACAATTTTATGATAAAATGTTTTATCTGTTTCTGGCTGTTCGTTCCCTCAGGGAAAATTTATTTCTAGCACCTTAAGGGAATTCTGCCCCCAAATATCTCTTGGCTACCTGATCCACCCTTCTTTTTCACTTTGACTTTCAAAAGGAGGAGTGAGATGGCACATAGACTGACCCATCATGTTAAAGGAATTCCATGGTAAAGGAGACGATGATAAACTCAAGAAAAAAAATTTCACTCCTAGTTATATACTCAAGAGAAATGAAAACATAAATCCACACAAAGACTGCTGCTACTGCTGCTGCTAAGTCGCTTCAGTCGTGTCCGACTCTGTGCGACCCCACAGACGGCAGCTCATTGGGCTCCGTCATCCCTGGGATTCTCCAGGTAAGAACACTGGAGCGGGATGCCATTGCCTTCTCTGCAGAAAGACTTACATGGTAGTTTTTTAACATTACTCATAAGAGTTTCAAATTGGAAACAACATGCAGATCCATCAATTGATGAGTAGATGAACCAAATATTGTTCTTGTGGTAACATCTTGTGGAAAAATCTGATTGAACTTTTTGGCTAACTATATATATATAGTTATATATATAATTATATAATATACATATCCTCACATGCATATGTGCTGTTATGTTTGACTCACGGACTGTAGCCCACCAGGGTCCTCTGTCCATGGGATTTCCCAAGCAAGAATACTGGAGTGGGTTACCATCTCCTATTCCACGGGATCTTCCTGACCTACAGATCGAACCAGAGTCTCCTACATATTCTGCATTGGCAGGCAGATTCATTATCACTGAGCCACCTGGGAAGCCTCACAATGGAATACTATTGAGAAATAATAAGAAACAGACTGATGATATATCCCATAATGTTAAGGAACTTCAAAGACATTATGCTAGGTGAAAGACACTCAGGCACAAGAGACCACGTACTGCATGATCCCATTTATATGAAATGTCCAGAAAAGGCAAATCTATAGAGATAGGAAATAGGTTTAGTAATCCCTTGGCTGGGATGGGGATGGGGAATGGTGGAGGGGAATTAATCCATAAAATGGTGTGAGCAATTTACCGGGCTGATAGAGATGCTCTAAAATTGACTCATGGTGATTGTTGCTCAACTTGAGAAATCTACTAAGAAATCACTGAATTTGTACACTTGATGTGAGTGAATTGTCCGATATGTAAAATATGCCTAATATAGTTATTTTTTTTAAAGGAGAAAGGTAATAGGCAGCAGCACTGTTGGTAATCTAGGTCTTTTTAGAAAACAGTTAGTTAACAAGTCAGTTTCGATCACATTATCTACCTATCTATGTCATCTTCATCCCTAAACAGTGTCAAGTGCTTTCCTAAAGTCTAGATGCTGCGGCTGCTGCTGCTAAGTCGCTTCAGTCGTGTCTGACTCTGTGCGACCCCACAGACAGCAGCCCACCAGGCTCCGCTGTCCCTGGGATTCTCCAGTGAAGAACACTGGAGTGGGTTGCCATTTTCTTCTCCAATGCATTAAAGTGATAAGTGAAAGAGAAGTCACTCAGTCGTGCCCGACTCTTAGTGACCCCATGGACTGCAGCCTACCAGGCTCCTCTGTCCACGGGATTTTCTAGGCAAGAGTACTGGAGTGGGTTGCCAATGATAGATTATCTTAGTCTGGTATTCCTATGTACTTCCATCAAAAGAAATACTACTATCTGATGCAGTTTAGGCTGTTATAAATGGTTACTGATTTTTTTTTTTACAAAGTATCATTTTCTACCTATCAACATGTAATTCCCAAATGGCTCAGAGGTTAGTAGTCTAATACAGGTTCCTACCAGAAGTGAAAGTGCTGCACTCAGTATGCCAGCAAATTTGGAAAACTCAGCAGTGGCCACACGACTGGAAAAGGTCAGTTTTCATTCCAATTCCAAAGAAAGGCAATGCCAAAGAATGCTCAAACTACCGCACAATTGCACTCATCTCACACACTAGTAAAGTAATGCTCAAAATTCTCCAAGCCAGGCTTCAGCAATATGTGAACCGTGAACTCCCTGATGTTCAAGCTGGTTTTAGAAAAGGCAGAGGAACCAGAGATCAAATTGCCAACATCTGCTGGATCATCGAAAAAGCAAGAGTTCCAGAAAAACATCTACTTCTGCTTTATTGACTATGCCAAAGCCTTTGACTGTGTGGATCACAANCTCAGATATGCAGATGACACCACCCTTATGGCAGAAAGTGAAGAGGAGCTAAAAAGCCTCTTGATGAAAGTGAAAGAGGAGAGTGAAAAAGTTGGCTTAAAGCTCAACACTCAGAAAATGAAGATCATGGCATCTGGTCCCATCACTTCATGGGAAATAGATGGGGAAACAGTGTCAGACTTTATTTTGGGGGCTCCAAAATCACTGCAGATGGTGACTGCAGCCATGAAATTAAACGGTGCTTACTCCTTGGAAGAAAAGTTATGACCAACCTAGACAGCATATTCAAAAGCAGAGATATTACTTTGCCAACAAAGGTCCGTCTAGTCAAGGCTATGGTTTTTCCTGTGGTCATGTATGGATGTGAGAGTTGGACTGTGAAGAAAGCTGAGCGCTGAGAATTGATGCTTTTGAACTATGGTGTTGGAGAAGACTCTTGAGAGTCCCTTGGACTGCAAGGAGATCCAGCCAGTCCATAGGAAACCAGTCTTGGGTGTTCATTGGAAGGACTGATGCTGAGGCTGAAACTCCAATACTTTGGCCACCTCATGTGAAGAGTTGACTCACTGGAAAAGACTCAGATGCTGGGAGAGACTGGGGACAGGAGAAGAAGGGGACGACAGAGGATGAGATGGCTGGATAGCATCACTGACTCGATGCACATGAGTTTGGGTGAACTCCGGGAGTTTGTAATGGACAGGGAGGCCTAGCGTGTCACGATTCATGGGGTTGCGAAGAGTTGGACATGACTGAACAACTGAACTGAACTGAACCAGAAGTTTGGAGAGATGTTAATTGGTGCCAGACAGTCCACACTCAAGAGTTTTTGGAAGAGAATGCCTGCCTTTGTTCTTTGCATGCAATAGCTGGAGACAAGTGATAAAAAAAATTCTTTTAAAAACGATTTCTGGTGCAGAGGGATGATCCAGAGAGACATTGTGGGGTGGGAGGTGGGAGGGGGATTCAGGATTGAGAGCTCGTGTACACCTGTGGTGGATTCATGTCGATGCATGGCAAAGCCAATAGAGTATTGTAAAGTAAAATAAAGTAGAAAATAAAATAAAAAATTAAAAAAAAAATGCCACAACCAATCCAGGCATTACTGGATGGCAGAAATGTCAAGAGACAATAGTATGATAATCATTATTATCCTTTGTATATTATAAAGATGTTTTTATAATCACTTTAGGGGACATGTAAGTTTTGTTTGTTTGTTTGTTTGTTTTGTACCCAATTATGTTTTAATGTGGGGTGGGAGGTGGGAGGGGGATTCAGGATTGGGAGCTTGTGTACACCTGTGGTGGATTCATGTCGATGTATGGCAAAGCCAATAGAGTATTGTAAAGTCAAATTAAAAAAAATAATAAATAAATAAATTTTAAAAAATAAAATAAAATGTGAAATCAAAAAATTAAATTAAATGTCAGCATTGAAATAAAAGTATTTTTTGAACATTAAAAAAAAAACAAAATGATTTCTGCCTAAGATGGTAATAGCTTTAATTCCTATGATCTGGAGAACAAGAAGCCCTGTTTATAATGCTGTATGGTGGCAATGAGGTGCTTGCTGTGAAAGTCTGGTGCTCATGACAAAGCTCAATGATTCACGTAATAATCTATTGATTCTTCCCAGGCTGGGTTTGTCATTACTTTCTGATTAAAGCCCCCTTTCCTGACTTCAGAGTTCACAGATCTGCCATCAACAGCCTAGTGAGTATCAGGCCATAATCTTTGAAATGGCTTAGCAGATATTTAGCTTCTTACTCTTATTATTCCTTCATGCTTTCCCTCTGGGAAGAGAAAATAATAGGCCTCCACCTCTGCACATATCAAGCCTGTGCCTCCTAATCATGGCGAGAAGAGGGGAGATTTCACTCAGTCTAGTTCTGTCATCACTGAGGGACCTTGGGAAAATTACTGTACCTTGGATTCTTCATCTACAGAACAGACGTCTTACCGTGACTGGCTCCTTTAAGCATGGTTGTGAAGAGGGATATAATAGATGCAATTATCTTATAAAAACACTTGCTGGAGGAGAGATTCAGATAGTCTGGGCTAAAAATCCAGCTGACTTTCAGACTTTTAGGGGGATACAGGAGGGAAGAAGACTACAGAATTAACCTGAAATTTTCCAAATGCTGTGTCACTCTCAGGTTCGGAAAGCTCTCTGCTTGGCGTGCCTCGCACTGAGATCTTTGCCGCTGACTGGAGTAAAGGAGGGACAGCAGCAGGTCCTTTGGTAACTGAATCTTACGAGAACTGATAATAGATGCCACTGCAATCCCCTCCAGCCATGTATTATTCCCACTAGTAAGTTATCTATCCCGATCAAAATCCTGTCCTCTGCACTCTTGTCCATTACTTCTACTCTGCCCTGCCACATCTAATATTCTTTTCATCTCCCTTTAATAGATGCCTAAATGCCTGACATGTGGCGGCAATGCCTGTTCCCATGGAGCCGCTGCTTCCAAGAAAGCTCACAACAGACAAAGGCAAGGCAGAAAATGGCCTCCTTGCTGAAGATGAAAAGAAGCTGTCTTGGTGAGGAAATCGGCTCTCAGGTCGTGTCATTAAAATCCCCCTCCTCTGCCTCATGTTTCCTTTGTTGTGCATCCCCAGAAACAATTGCTCCCTCATAAGGCAACATATACAATAGAGAAAATATTGATTTTATAACTCATTTTGATAATGCAACAAAAGAGGAGAAAATAATCTACACAACGATAAGGGCCTCCTGATTACTTTTAAGGTTTCATTTCCTGTTGTGCCATTTTGTTGCTAAGAAATTTCCAAAGGTCTAACTTTATGATACCTGGGGAAAAAAAACACTGACTTGTTTATCAGTTTGCGCAGGTGTATCATATACCTGTGGCTGTGTCTGTATCAGTTTACTAGAATCAATGCACTTTACAGTACCTAACACACATCCGACGGAGAAGGTAACGGCACCCCACTCCAGTACTCTTGCCTGGAAAATCCCATGGACAGAGGAGCCTGGTGGGCTGCAGTCCATGGGGTCGCGAAGAGTCGGATACGACTGAGCGATGTCACTTTCACTTTTCACTTTCATGCATTGGAGAAGGAAATGGCAACCCAGTCCAGTGTTCTTGCCTGGAGAATCCCAGGGATAGGGGAGTCTGATGGGCTGCCGTCTATGGGGTCGCACAGAGTCAGACACGACTGAAGCGACTTAAGCAGCAGCAGCAGTAGAAGCAGCAACACATATCCGATACAGTGCTGGGCACTGAGGAAACAAAGATGACTGGGCCCTGCGTTCCAATAGCTCACACATTAGAAGGTAGGCATGTGAAGAACTACCAGTTAAACACTGTGCTAAGTTATTTAGAAAGTGCAACAGGAGTACAGGTGAGGCAGCAGAGAATGGTAGCAGAGAAGATGAGAGTTTCAGAGAAACCTATAGGAGAAATGACATCTTTGCAGGGCTTCAGAAGGTGAATTGAAAATTTCCTGGCTAAACCAGAATGGAAATAGCATTTTAACAGAGGCAAACTGAATAAAGACCTTAAGAAATGGAAGTATGTGGCATGTCCATAGAACTTGCAAACCTGAAGGGTTAGAGTTCTGGGTAATATTTCACCAAGTGTGGTCATCAGCATCACCATCATTGGGGCGTATTTGTTTAAAGTTTCAGTTTCTTGAACCACAACCTAAACCCAGTGAATCAGAATATATGAAGTGAGAACTAGTAATCTGAATTTTATAAGTGCACCTGACCCCTCATAGGAGTGTGATGAGTAAAGGTTAAGGACACCTGATTTAGGCTGTTCTAAGGGCTTCCGTCATAGCTCAGTTGGTAAAGAATCTGCCTGCAATGCAGGAGACTCTGGTTTGATTTATGGGTCAGGAAGATCTCCTAGAGAAGCAATAGGTACCCATTCCAGTATTCTTGGGCTCCCCTTGTGGCTGAACTGGTAAAGAATCTGCCACGGAAGGAGACCTGGGTTCAATCCCTGGGTTGGGAAGATCCCCAGGAGAAGGGAAAGGCTACCCACTCCAGTATTTTGGCCTGGAGAATTCCAGGGACTATACAGTCCATGGGGTCCCAAAGAGTTGGACACAACTGAGCGGCTTTCACTTTCACTTCCACTTCAAGTAGGATGGAGAATACAGGGGAGGATACACTGATTTATGACTCCAATTTGTACTGTGGTTATGTGACTATATATTAGCAAACAGATTGGTAAATTCGGTTCCAAATGTGTTCAAATAAACAGAATTTCACTGTTTGTAAATTTATTATTGTAAATTATAAAACTTCTATAAACAGAGGCCCACTTATTATAAACTGAAAGAGTCAAAAGGCAAATATCCAGCTGAGCCTGTTTGAAAATGGTAAAATGTTTTTCCAGACTGTTCTCCGCTCCAAAGAGAATGTTCTCATGTAACACTGGGAATCTTGATTAAAATCTCTCCCTGCTCAGCAGCCCTAAACTCTCTCAGGGAGTCTCAAAAGAGAGTCATCTCAGAGTTGCTCACCTGAGTCCTCCCATCCCTGAGCTCAGCTGCATCACTATACAGGCTAAGGTGAGAGCAGAGCCACTGTGATGGGGGCAGAGAGCAAGCAGCTGGGAAATTGATGGGCGTCTCATCTGAGACATAGAGCCTGGACCAGAAGTTCTGGATGCTCCAGAGAAAGGCGGACCTTTTCTCAGTTTGTGCAGCAGCATCAGGGCAAGATGATGATCCCAGATGAGAAGCCGACAAGTGAAGCAGGCAGAGCAGCACAACAGAGCCAGAACGTGGCAGACACTGGTAGCCACTCAGAGCTCTGTGCTTCCCCAACCTGTTCTCAGAGTGATGTGCTGATTTCAGAGCCACATCCTAGTACTAGCCGCCTGCAGTCCCAACAACTGTGCACATACATACTCACAGTTAAGTTCTGGTTTAAAACTGATACATGATTCAGCTGGGGGTTGACAGTGTTTCTCAACATAACCTCCTCCTCACCTCTGCTTATATAATCGCCAAAGAACTCCTCCTGAGCTTGTTAAAATGCAGACTTGGGTGTCGTCTCCAGCCTTCAGAATCAGACTCCCTGAGAATCAGGGATCTGCATTTTCACAAGTTCACCCAGGTTGATTCTTCTGTACATGACAGTCGAAGAGTCCCTGCTCTCAAGTACCTGGTTAAACAGCCCTCATCAGGTACTATGAAAGATAACTGAACTAGGAACCCACCCTTGGACAAGTCTGACGAGGTAGGAATTATATGAAAGTTGAACAGACCTGGCCCCTAAACATTCAGGAAATGAATAGAACAGACCGGCTGTAAAAATGCCTGAATATTTGGTTAAGTGAATATAAAGAATCAGTTTTTTTTTTAATAAAGAATCAGGTTATTTTGATATTGTGAAAATAGTCAACATTCAGCTGTTTATAGTGACCTTGCATAGCTGGAGCTGAGTGTTTTGGGGAGACTTATAAATCAAGCATGGATCATAAAATGTAAGAAGGAATCATAAAATAATAGAGCTTGAAAAGGCCTTAGAGATGGACTGGTCTAGTGTTTTATTTTACAAATAAAGAAACCAGAAGCTAGAGAGGCCTAGTGACCAAGGTCATGCAGCTCATTAGTGGCTAAAAAGTAAACTGTCGAGACTTTTCTGGCCTAAGGTTCTTTCTATAGTACCTCCTCTAAGATTAAAATAAATTCCCAGTACTAAAAAGGTAAAATAACCCTTTCTTTCTTTAACAAGTAGCCTCATCTCTTCACTGGAAAAAGTTAGTAAAAATAATAAATAAAGATGCTGACTCAAGGACCAAAAGGAAACTTAAATGATTTGATGATCCCAGGCTAAAGCAGTCATTGAATCATTCATTCAGTCATTAAGTATTGTGGCATGACAGTTCTCCTTATTCCTAGGGAGAGCAGGAAGTTCTCTTCAGAGAGAGAAGCAATGACATTTGGGAGAGATGCAAATATACAGAGCTTGCTATTTGGATGCTGAGGCCTCCTCACCCCTCTTCACCTGCTCTGTCCAATCTTCCCTCTTACTTTTTCTCAAATTGAACTATCCATCCCAGGAAGTCAGGCCCCTTCTCCCTCTTCAACTTTTCTCCTGCTTTCCTCCAGCTGGTATGCCTTCCCAACCTCTCTTTGGTTTTCTAAGTTCTGTATTCAAATACCAAGTGTGAGAGTGTGTCTGCTTCATTAAGACTGTTCTCTCTTCCTGGATCTTAGAGCTCTCTCTTAAGTGAACTCCTGTTATACTTTGTACTGAATAACATACCAGTGTTTATGTTGTCCATTAGTTAGAATTTTGCTAGTGTGGCTTTAGGAGGTAATAGGACGTGGTTGCAAGAGCAAACGGATTGAAACCGACATCACTATCTAAATGCCTGGGTTCCCTGTGATACACCTTATGGGTACCTCCTGCCCAGCAACTTCCCCACTCTCCATCCTCTGCTCCCCTTCCTCTATCCCATCTCATTGAACTATATGCCACTGCCATATCTAGCCAAAACCGGAGTCATCTTTTATCCTCATCGCTCCCTCACACAGTGACAATCATAAAGAATAATACTCCTTCCCAAACGTCACCAAAACCCACCCACTTCTCTCACCACCACCCCTGCTGCCATTCTTAGGGCTTCCAACCCCTTCTTAGCTAAGTTATCTTAATAACTTCATAACTCCACCCTTTCCTCTTTCAATTTTGCTCCATTCTACAACCAGGATGATCATTCTTAAATTCTCTACAGTTGCTGTCGATTATACTATCAAATCTCTGCTTAAACCTTTTGGCTCTCAGGATAAGATTCCAATCCGTTCAAAACTTTCATGACCAAGCTTATTTCCTACCCTCCAGCCCCATCTATTTCTTCTTTCCCATTTTGAATTTCATCTCCAGCCAGACCAACTTGTACAGTATATCAGATTCTCGACTGCTGCTGGACCTAGGATCATGTTGTTTCTTCTGCCTAAAATAATTTTCTTTCATATTTTTGCACAACTGCCTACTGCCGGTTTTAGAGGACTTAAACATTAACTTTTCTAGAAAATTTCTCTGACCCAAGTGTCACTCCTTTGTATTTTTCTAACATTCTGGGCTTACCCTTTGTTGCAGATTGAATTATATCTTTTCCCCACCAAAAAGATACAAAGTGTTAACCTTTAGTGCCTGTAACATAACCTTATTAGGAAATAGTGTCATCATAGAATTTACCAAATTAATAGGAGATCACTAGAAAAAAGTAAAAGTGTTAGTTGCTCGGTCATGTCTGACTCTTTGCAAACCCATGGACTGCAGCCTGCCAGGCTCCTCTGTCCACGGAATTCTCCAGCCAAGAGTACTAGAGTGAGTTGCTATTCCGTTCTCCAGAAGATCTTCCCAACCCGGTGATGGAACCTACATCTCTTGCATTGCAGGCAGATTCTTTACCATCTGAACCAGGGAAGAGTATTAGGCTGGGCCTTATTCTAACACAACCCATGGTCAGTGTCTTTATAAGAAGAGAAATATTCCATATGAAGACATGGACACACAGGGAGAATGTTATGTGATGACAGAGGCAGGGATTGGAGTGATTCATCTGCAGGCCAAGGAATGCCAAGGACTGATGGCCACCATTAGAACCTAGGAAGAAGGAGGGAAGGATTCTACCAGAACATCAGAGGGAATATAGCTCTAACGACATTTTAATCTCAGATTTCTGGCCTCTAGAACTGTGAAAGAATATATTTGTTTTTTAAAGCCACCCAGCTTTGTTATAACAGCCCTAGGAAACTAATATATCCCCATTGCAGTACTTACTGCCTTATATTATACTGGCTGGGCATTTTTGCTTACCTCCTTCTTTCCTCACTGAATGGTGGTATGGAGTCTGAGACATCTCTGAAATCCTATGGACATCTCAGTCCTTGGTAGTTGCTCAATAATTAGTGAGTAAATGACAACTCCATTAATATAAAAATGAACTCAAGTATTTTTAAATTTCTAGCAAATGATCTGATATGAAAGAATACTTGGAGAATGTCAGCT
Organism: Neotragus pygmaeus; assembly: GCA_006410875.1. Lineage (NCBI taxonomy): Eukaryota > Metazoa > Chordata > Mammalia > Artiodactyla > Bovidae > Neotragus > Neotragus pygmaeus. Next base: position 174,614 of record SJYV01029207.1, on the reverse strand, counting down.
GCTTTCCCTTTTAACACCATGACAGTTAAAATCTTCTCAGGGGCAAGGACTTGGTCTTTGTTTTCCTCATGCTCTTTCTCAGCACCTGGAAAAATTCAGCAAAGACCACTGAGGCTCCCCAATCATTCATGTGCTCCCCCAAATTCTCCAGCTTCCCTGGTATTTAGGGTCAACACCATGCCAACCTTAGGGGCCCACAGACTAAGTTAAATACAAGATGAAGGAACTTGACTGAGTCTACATAGGGTTCTACATATTGAAATTAACTATAATAACCACTGAGATTGGGTGGGGGTATTCATGACCACAGCAGAGCAAAGTCTATCTTGACTAATACATAAAACAACATGGACACAGAGGAGGTACCAAGAAGTCTCTGTTCGTTGGCTAATTAAATTATCACAACAAATAAAAATATCAGAGTCCTAACTGAATAAAGACTGTTTGAGAAAAACAGGCATCTTTATGTTTCTTCTTGGCATGCTCTGCTAGTTTTAAAAAGTGTCTGGAGCTTGAATGTTTTGATTGAGAAGTAGCTGCCCAGCCAAGACAGCTGCTGTGGTGAGGCTGTCTCGCCATGACACTGAATGGGTCCGTGTGCTTGGGCTTTAAAAAAAATTAGTTCAGTGGGACCAAACTTAACTGAATGCTGCCTGCTTCCCTGTCCTCCTCTCTCTGCAGGTCAAAGAGGTATAATATATATATTTTTTATCACCAAGCATGTCTTTGTAAGAAATTATTGTTATGCTGCAGCTCTTGTCATAAAGTTAAAAAGGATAGTTAATTAAGACATTAAAATCTAAGCCACAGTAATTATCTGGAAGTAAAGTAAATGTCTTGTAAGCAAGAAAACAGAACACCACCAATAAAAAACACGAATTGAGCAGACATTCCCTAGTAACACAATTAAAATTTCACAATGTAAACCAGACAGCCACTTGTTAATAAAGATTTATTTGTACAGAGACATGAACCCCAGAACATTCGGGCAAAAGTTCCAAGGCTTAATTGGTGAACTGGATGCGGTTTACTTGACTGTGTACTGGATCTTCCTGGGATGAGACAGGGGACTTACAGGATCATAGTGGTTTCTGATGCCTAGAGGGCAAGAGTTATCAGCATTTATTATGACTGACTTATGAAGGGCAGGGCTTCCCTCATAGCTCAGTTGGTAAAGAAACCACCTGCAGTGCAGGAAACCCCAGTTCGATTCCTGGGTCAGGAAGATCTGCTAGAGAAGGGATACGCTACCCACTCCAGTATACTCAGGCTTCCCTTGTGGCTCAGCTGGTAAAGAATCCACCTGCAATGCGGGAGACCTGGGTTCAATCCCTGGGTTGGGAAGATCCCCTGGAGAAGGGAAGGGCTACCCACTCCAGTATTCTGGCCTGGAGAATTTCCTGGTCCATGGGGTCGAAAAGAGACATAACTGAGTGACTTTGACTTTCGTGAACGGCGAGTATGAGCATATCCTGCTAAGGCTTCTCACTCAGAACTAGGGACTGTAGTGATGCTCATCAATTCAACTATTTTTCTCTTGTCTGTTCTCTCTCTACACACACGGATGGCTATTCTGTACCTTTCTCTTTATCTTTAGCCTCCAACACCTCTTCTCCAACTTCATTCTCAGCTAATGAAGATGCTTCTGATTTCACTGAGGAAAACAAAAGCAACAGCCAGCAAATGTCCATATCCTCCCCAATCCACACCAACTCACCTACTTCTATCCGTTCTCATTTATCCTGCCTTCTCTCTTCTATTACAATGAAAAAAAACATCTGAGACTCTGCTTGTACACTAGACTCGAAGCCTCTTACAAGGTATTATTTAAGATATTTTCCCTTCTCACTCCTCCATCAGTGGCTTTTTATTCTCTACTAATTCGACCTTACCAACATAAAAGTGTCAAGAACTATGGAAGTTCTGAGATTTTACTCAACTTGCAAATCACAAACGAGCGCCTGCGCTTCATGGCTGCTGACTAAAGCTACAGGACTCCTGGGTCAGAGACAAGGGACTTTATTACTGACAGCAACAGCAGTAGCCAGAGGATCAGCATTTTACTGTGCAGGTTCCCTGAGTCCCAACCTCCACATGATGAAGCAAAAAGAGCCAGGTGACCTCTGCACACACAATGAATTGCATTACTGGAAAGGAACCCTGAGTTTAGGGAACTTGAGTTATTTATTATATCAGACAGTAAACATGCCTGTACTTTGTTCTGGAGGGAGACACCCTTTTTGTCTTCAAAAGATGTTCATTATATAAGCACCCTTGAAAAGAAAGTCCAGAAGAGAAGCAACAGTATCTCTGTTCACAGAACATACAGAAATGCAAGAGAGGCATGGAAATTTGCCTTCTTTAATTAAACAGCATGCTTTAATTTCTACCATCATTAATAAAAACATCTTTCTTGACCTTCATATCTTCTCTATCCACCACCCCATTTGTCTGCTTCTCTTTATAGCCACAGTCCTCAAATGACTTGTCCATGATTATTGACTCCGATTGATCTCCTCCTGTTCTCTCTTGAACACACTACCATCAGGCTTTCATCCCTAAACAGCTTTGTCAAGGCCACTGATGATGTTCCTGTGCTAAACTCAAAGCTCACTTTTCTTATCATATTTCTTGACCCATCTGCAGAATTTGACACAACTGATCACTCCCTCTTCACTGAAACGTCTTCTTCCCTGAAATTCCAGAACAACATTACTTTCCTATTTTTCCTTCTACCTCACCTATTATACCTTCTCAGTTTTATTAACTCATTTCCTGCCGCCCCCCTCCCCCATCTTCCATCAGGCTGGAATTTCCAGAGTTGAAACGAGAACCCCTTCCCTTTTTAACCTTTCAGGCCAGATAAGCATATCTATGCCTACCCTATATTCATCAGGCTTGAATATATATCACCCTTTACTATCCAGAATTATGGTTTTAAAACCATCAGTGAGATCATAACTCTTCAGTCTGGGCCTGTCCTCTGAAATCCAGAGTAATATATCTAATGACTTATTCCACATTTTTTCTTGAGTGTTTCTTAGACAAATCAAATCTAATGGGTACAATACGTAAGTCCAGACTATCCTACCCCCTAAACCTGCTCCTCACATAAGCTTGCCCATCTCATCAAACAGCAACGGCAACTCTATTATTCCAGTTTCTTTGGCCAAAATCCCTGGCACTATTTTTGCTTCTTCTCTATCATTTATGTATTATACATTTTATCCACACCAAATCCTGTTGGCTCTGTCTCCAAAATATAGCCTGAATCCGACCAGTCCTCAGTACCTCCACAGTTACCACCCTGGACAAAGTCACTATTACTTCTCCATTGGATTATTATGTGAGCTTCCTAAATGGGTATCTGGTTCCACTCTTGTTTTTGTCTGTTGTATGCTCAACACAGAGGACCCTGTTAAAAACATAAGTCAGATCATATTACTCACCTCACTGAAAACTCTCCGCTGGCTTCCCATTCAGAGAAAACACCAGCCTTTGCAGGACCTTCTGCTCCTCATTACATTTTTGGCTTCAGTTTCTACACTTTCCCTCTTTCCTCTTCACTCCACCGGCCTCCCTCCATCCCCCACACCCAGCCACGCTTCCGCCTTGTGGCTGGTGTGCTTGCCTTTCTCTCTGCTTATTGTGCTCTTTCTCTCAGATGTTCTGATAGTGTCTTCCCTCGTGTCTTTTACACCTTTGCTCAAACGTTACGTGAATATATAATTGTAAATGGAAAGCACACCCCACCCTGGATACTTTCTATACAACTTATAACCTTACTTTTATCCATGACATAAACTAATATCTGTTCTAATATATACAGTCAATTCTTATTATTCATGGTAGTTATGTCACTGTGTATAATGAATTAGCAAATACTGAATCCTTGCTTTTACTGTGAGTTTCAGTCATAATGCTTTCTTCAACCATCAATGCATAGCCTTGTTTTATGTGCACTTCTGTTCATGGTCACTTTACTTATTATATTGCAGGTTCATTAACATTGAACTTACAACTTATGCTGGAACAAAGCTTAGCTAACACATGTATTTTCTCTGTAAGGGACATCACAACCTTCCTGCAGCAGGAAACACTAGACAGAACCTTAACATTATGTTTGTGGGGCCATTTTAAACAGTGAAATTACTAAGAACACAAAAATGAGGAAAATGTGGTGCTAAATAAACTGAGAAAACCACACTTGTTAGTGTGAGAAAGTACGAAAGTGGAAACCGGAAAGGAGAGCGCTGCCCTGTGTGACCTCACCTAGGAATATGCTTGTCAGGTGACTCGAGTTTTTCACTTCTCTGGCATGTTTACAAATGACCATGAAATGCTGTGAATATTGCTTTGGGAGTTACAGATAAATTTTAGAAAGTAGGCAGATTTTCAGATATAAAATTCTCAAATAATGGGAATGGACTGTGTTTACCACATGTATTTGTTACTTGTTTGTGTATATAAGTAGTATGTATTTATTGGGTTTCCTTCTACTGAAATAAAAACTCTACATGCCCAGGGATTTTTGTCTGTTTATCTTATTGATGTATTCCCAGTGTCAAGAATAGTACCTGTCACACTCGATACTGCTGAATGAATAAATTGAAGGTGTCTTTCTCTCTAGGTTGGAAAATGGAGTCCTTCTGAATGTACTGAAGGCCAGGACTGTTGCTGAAAGTCAGAAATCCAGGGGCACCAATGGGAGCAATTAGGGCCAAATGTCCAGGGAAATATGACATTAGTACACTGGAGAAAGAAATCCAAATGGGTCAGCAAATCCAAATGTATAGATACAGATATGGAGAACTTGAGATGGACCCAGGGAGCTGAGGACCAACAGAAGAATATACTTAGCATTGGGCTGAAAGACAAATAGGATAGTAGTCAGAAAAAAATCTCTGAAACTGTAGTTAGTATCTTTGGGTATTTCACAACTATGATAGTGAAATTTATGAGAGGGCCAGTTGGGTGTAAAAACACAGCAATGTGGAATATGTCACTAGCTGTGAGCTACTTCAAAACAGGACATGTGTCTGATCTATCTTTGTACTTCCAGCTCTTGGCAGTACCTAGCATACTGTAGGTGCTAAAAAATATTTACTGCCTTGGAGTAACTTCTATTCAATTCAGTTCAGTCACTTAGTTGTGTCTGACTCTTTGTGACCCCACAGACTGCAGCACGCCAGGCTTCCCTGTCCATTACCATCTCCCGGAGCTTGCTCAAACTCATGTCTGTTGAGTCGGTGATGCCATCCAACCTTCTCATCTTTTGTCGTTCCCTTCTCCTCCTGCCTTCAATCTTTCCCAGCATCAGGATCTTTTCCAATGAGTCAGTTCTTCTCATCTATTACCTATCATAATCCCCCTGGGCCAGAGATAAGAAGAGTTTCTGAACACCCCTGGGTCCGGGGTCTTCAAAGACAGCCTCCATTCAGACTAGACTCAATGTTCACCAGGGCCTTAACTTAGGGATAAGCTTCCTCCTCCCTGTCCTCAGCCCACCCTGACTCTCTGAGCCAGACTTCTTGGCATGTCCTTAACCTTGATGTGTCCTGTGACCCATCAAGAGAAAATGTTTACTGAAGTAGACTAACTCAGTTATCTTTTCCAGGACAACAGCTCTGAATCTGGTATTAAACGAACAGGCCTCCAGTCTGTGAACCTCTTGAAAAGTAAAATGTAAATGTGCATATGTGCCTGTGTGAAATTTTCTAGGGAGAGGATTCATAGATTTCACTAAAGAGGACTCATTATTCAGAAAAATTTGAGAACAGTTCCTTAGAATGATTCTGATGTTTCCTGCATAGCAGGGATAGAATTAAATATGATCAGAGAACTTTAAATAGAGTATCCATCTGGGCAGTTGATTGCACATTCATTCATATATACAGAGAGGTTCTAAAATTCTGGCATTCATAGAAATCTCTAGGGGACCCTCACAGAAAAGATATTTCTGAGACACTGAAATTTAGATTCAGTAAGTTCACTTTTTAGGGTCCTAGAACCAGCCTTTTAAATAAGTTTAACAGGAGAGCTTTACATTCCCCAGAGTGTACTTCTGACTTTCTAAAACATATAGCTAAGTAAAGGCATGGCTCTCTTCACTTTTTCATCAGCTGGGACCATTTCACTGTTATGGGCTGCGGTTCCTAAACCTGATTGGGCACAAGACTTACTCGGGAAGCTCGTGGTTGAGACTTGAGGCCTGCTGGTGGTTTTAAAATACAGATGCTCTGTTCTCACCTTAGAGACTCACATTCATTACAGCTGTGGTGAGAACTAAAGATCTATACTTTCAAAAATCTCCCAAGGTTATTCTATATACAGTCATGATTAGAACCTCTGCAGCAGAGGTCAGGATGAAAAGCATCCATAATTTAGATAATTATAGTTTAAATAATTCCACACAGTGGGGAAAGCTTTCTTTGTGGATGTGATCCCACAAACTGGAAGTTAAATATTACACCCAAGCTTTGTTGAGAAAACATTCCATTTTATTAACCTTTGGATTCCTCTCAAAAAGGCAAATAAACAAGTAACAACTTAGTACCTGTTAATGTTTCACTGTCACAGAAATCAGTGAAGGGAAACAGAACACATGGGTTGAATTTCAAAATGGAGTATTAGCCATGTAAAGGCAAAAGTGGGATCCATACTAGGACTTCCTATGGTACTGTCACAGCTCCATGCAACAGTCTGATTAGAATAAAAATGACTCAATTAAGGAGCTAAGTGAAATCCCCAAAGGAACAATGGTGCCAAGGACTCAAACTTTTTTAGAACAGCGTGTTTTCCCAACACCAAATAAGAACAATTCAAATGCATCTTTAATGCTCAAAATCACCTCCAGTTATAGACAAAGAACCTTCAGTAATTATTTCTCTAACTCTTACTCTCAAAATTATGAAGAGAAGCTAAACAATAACCAATAACAAAGAAAAACCACAACTTTGCACCATATATGCAAAGGACAAGCTAAAATTAAAACCCTGGGGAGGGGGGCGGTCCTAAGATGGCAGAGGAATAGGATGGGGAGACCACTTTCTCCCCCATGAATTCATCAAAAGAACATTTCAACGCTGAGTAAATTCCACAAAACAACTTCTGAATGCTGGCAGAGGACATCAGGCAACCAGCAAAGCAGATCATTGGCTTAAAAAAACAGGTAGGAAAAAATATAAAAGATGAAAAAAGAGACAAAGGAGGTAGGGAGGGAGCTCCATCCCGGGAAGGGAATCCCATCCCGGGAAGTGACTCTTAAAAAGAGAGGTTTACATTCTCGCAGCCGAGTCTGTGGCGAGCGTTGGAAGCACAGAGGGCATCATAACAGGAAGGAAAAATAAATAAATAATTAAAACCAACAGATTACGAGCCCAACAGTAACTCCCCCAGCGGAAAAGCAGGGCAGACGCCTGCATCCACCACCAGCAATTCGGGGTTGGGCAGGGAGGAGCGGGAGGCGCAGGCGGCAGTGCTTTCTAAGAATCAGGCTGCTGGAGGCACGGGCTGAAGGGCTTTTTTGAGAATCGGGCTGGAACGTCCTGCGTGTGGCCAGAGCGAACTAACTTGGGCTAGCAAATCAGACTGTGGGATAGCTACTCTGAGAAACGCTCGAACATAAGACACAGCCAGGACCATGCACAGGACAAAGGACGGATCGGAAATAGCCGGTTGCAGACCATCCCCCTCCAGTGACAGGCAGCCAGAGCCTTAAGGGCTGGAAGGGGGCANTCTTTACCACTCCCGCCACTTGGGAAGCCCTACCTTGTCTCCTTGGAAGTGAGTGAAAGTCACTCAGTCCTGTCCAACTCTTTGGGACCCCATGGATTGTACAGCCCATGGAATTCTCAAAGTCAGAATACTGGAGTAGGTAGCTTTTCCCTTCTTCAGGGGATCTTCCCAACCCAGGAATTGAACCGAGGTCTCTCACATTGCAGCCTGAGAAGGTTGGACACAAATACCCTAAATGCCCCTTGCTGTTAAAGGGGTCGCAGTTTTCTTTACAGGCTTCTAAAAAAGTGATGCAATGGCACCCCACTCCAGTACTCTTGCCTGGAAAATCCCATGGACAGAGGAGCCTGGAAGGCTGCANTAGCTTTATATTTATAACCACACACATACAAGCATTCCTTTTTTAATCTGAAAGACGGTCCATAGAAAACCTCTTGTCAAAGGAGTTAATATTCATAGTTGCTGTCCGCATCACCACTTAACATTTCCTTTGCCATATAAACCCCAGATGGCTCTCTTTCCCTGTCTCCTCTATGCATGCTGTGTGCTAAGTTGCTTCAGTTGTATCTGACTCTTTGCGACACTATGGGCTGTAGGCCACCAAGCTCCTCTGTCCATGGGATTCTCCAGGCAAGAATACTGAAGTGGGTTGCCATTTCCTCCTTCAGGGGATCTGCCTGACCCAGGGATCGAAGCTACGTCTCTTATGTCTCCTGCATTGGCAGACAGGGTCTTTACCACTCCCGCCACTTGGGAAGCCCTACCTTGTCTCCTTGGAAGTGAGTGAAAGTCACTCAGTCCTGTCCAACTCTTTGGGACCCCATGGATTGTACAGCCCATGGAATTCTCAAAGTCAGAATACTGGAGTAGGTAGCTTTTCCCTTCTTCAGGGGATCTTCCCAACCCAGGAATTGAACCGAGGTCTCTCACATTGCAGCCTGAGAAGGTTGGACACAAATACNTCTTTACCACTCCCGCCACTTGGGAAGCCCTACCTTGTCTCCTTGGAAGTGAGTGAAAGTCACTCAGTCCTGTCCAACTCTTTGCGACCCCATGGATTGTACAGCATATGGAATTCTCAAAGCCAGAATACTGGAGTAGGTAGCTTTTCCCTTCTTCAGGGGATCTTCCCTATCCAGGAATCGAACTCAGGTCTCCCATATTGCAGGAGGATTCTTTACCAACTGAGCCACAAGGGAAGCCCAAGAATACTGGAGTGGGTAGCCTATCCCTTCTCTAGTGGATCTTCCCAACCCAGGAATCGAACCGAGGTCTCCCACATTGCAGGCAAATACCGGGAATGCCCCTTGCTATTAAAGGGGTCACAGTTTTCTTTACAGGCTTCTAAAAAATGTGATGCTTTACTCCATTGTATATTCTTGCCTCTTTTGTCAAAGATAAGGTGTCCGGATACTGACACATATATATGGAATTTAGAAAGATAGTAATGATGACCCTGTATGTGAGACAAGAAAAGAGACACAGACGTATAGAACGGACTTTTGGCCTCTGAGGGAGAGGGAGAGGGTGGGATGATTTGGGAGAATGGCGTTGAAGGATGTATACTATCATGTAAGAAATGAGGCACCTGCAGGATGCCTGGGGCTGGTGCACGGGGATGATCCAGAGAGACAATGTGGGGTGGGAGGTGGGAGGGGTATTCAGGATTGGGAGCTCATATACACCTGTGGTGGATTCATGTCAAAGTATGGCAAAACCAATACAGTATTGTAAAGTAGAATAAAGTAAAAAAATTAATCAATTAAAAAATAAAATTAAAATATGCATAAGAAGAAAAAAAAGAAAAAATAATAAAATTAAAACCCTGGAGAAAGTTTAACTTACTATTTTACGAAATATTCAGTTTAATTAACAGATACTCATTCTGTGCTTAATATAATTCATATAAGATAATTTCTATAGAGCCCTTAACAAGGTATCCCATGTACAGTAATTGTTTAATAAATTAGCCTAGTTGGCCTACAGATGGGCAGCAACATAGGAGCCTCCCAGGCTGGCTTTATAGGCTGCAGGTGAGCTCGGCAGATCGTCACTGAGAGGGGGACAGCTGGCCCCTAGCCTCCCCTTGCCTAGCTGCAGCTGTCCCACCTAGTCTGCCTCACCCACATCTGTGCAGTTCTTTCAACTCTGGCCACACTTTGAGGCTCCGTGACTGAGCAGCTCACCCCACCCCTCAGTCCAACTGTGATCCCAAAGCACTGCTCCCCTGACCCACATTCCAGCTCCCCCACCAGTTCCACTGTCTTCTGTATCATCCTAGGCTGAGTAGAACAGACATGGGTTGGGGGTGGCCTGGGAAGTGCAAGTCCATTGTCCTTGGCAACAGATGCCCATTGAAGTAGACCCAGCCTAACCTCTCCCCCATTTTTTGCTGGCATATTTTGAGGGCTGAAATTCAAAAAGAAAAAAACAAAAAACAAAAACTTATGATTCTGGAGTCTTATAACAAGTCTGATGTGCATGAACGCTCCCAGGTGACTTGCACTAGACTTTGTAATTGATGGCCAATCTAATAGATGACACAATTAACATTCTCAAACCAAAGAAAGATGAAGACTGCCCTAATGTCTACTACGTCAGGTAGATGGAAATCTTTTCTAAATTATGAGAGTCAAGCCATATATTCCCCTTCCTAGAACACCACTCTAATATTGATCAAAAAGGCTCAAGTGGTTTCAGGCTACTAGTTCCAAACTTGGTATGAAGTACCTGGACAAAGAGAAATGTAAACCATACCTAGCAAGTCAAATACTAAGTCCCATGGTTCTANATTAAAACAGGAGCAGTGCCTAAGTATAAGCTAAAATTCTGAGCCTCCATAATGTAAAATTAGCAGTTATAGTTTGTTGCTTAAGTACTAGATACTTTATGTTTCTCCTAACAACCATGCAAGGTAGGCAACATTATTTGTTCTTCATAAACAAGCATCCTGAGACCCAGAATTTACTTTACTTGCCCCAGTTTATAGACTAAGGGAAGAATTATATTATGGTCCCAGATTTGACTATCTCTGAAGCCAATGACTGTGCACTCTACCACAGTGGTCTTTTGAGGAAGGGGTCTCCTTCCATTTGTCTGTCTGCCAGGATTCCCAGGTGGCACAGTGATAAAGAATCCACTTGCCAATGCAGGAGACTCTGGAGATTCAGCTTTGGTCCCTGGGTCAGGAAGATCCCTTGGAGGAAAAAATGGCAACCGATTCTGGTATTCTTGCCTGAAAAATTTCATGGACAGAAGAGGCTACAGTCCATGGGGTTGCAAAGACTGGACACTATTGAGGAACTGAGATGGACAAAAAGTTATTTCACTGTGAAAAGGAAGAGTTCTTGGACCTATTAAACCAGCATTTCCCAGACTGTGCTTAATGGAACACTGGTCTTGAGACATAATGTCTGAAAAAGGGATTCTAGGGCTGGGTAATTTAGGAAATAGTGTCCTAATACACATCTAAGAAGACCTTGAGTACTTATTTGACCTTGAAACATTTTTCCACTTATATTTAGTATTTTAGAGAACTTTATAGGGAGTCTTGCCTTAACTTCCTTGAGTTACTTATGTCTAGGTGCTTAATAATAAGACACCTTAAGCATTATGGGAACACCATGGAGTATTACCCTGACAGCCAGATTAAAGACACACATTTATGAAGGATCTTCAGGCTAATAACTAACTTCTGAAATTCTACTTCTCTCCCTCCCACTTCCTGAATCCATTTGGACTCTGGCTTCTGATCTTTCTAAGACCCCAAATCTGACCTTTTCACTAAGAATAGAGTACCCTTGTTGCCATTGCTTTGTTTCAGAATCTTCATTTCTATATTTCATCTTCCATGCTTCATTTTCAGAGAAGGCAACGGCATCCCACTCCAGTACTCTTGCCTGGAAAATCCCTTGGATGGAGGAGCCTGGTAGGCTGCAGTCTATGGAGTCGCTGAGAGTTGGACACGACTCAGTGACTTCACTTTCACCTTTCACTTTCATGCACTGGAGAAGGAAATGGCAACCCACACCAGTGTTCTTGCTTGGAGAATCCCAGGGACAGGGGAGCCTGGTGGGCTGCCATCTGTGGGGTCGCACAGAGTCGGACACGACTGAAGCAACTTAGCAATGCTTCATTTTTCCAGTCAACTTTTTCTATACTTCATCTTAAAATCTTTCTAGAAAATTAAATCTTAAAAAACCACATCTGCTTGTGCCAAATTTCATTTTAACATCTCTACCTTTTCTTTGCTGCTTACTAGATTAAGTTTAACCGTTTAGTTGGCACATGAAGACTTCATACTCTGGTTCCAGCATACATCTTGATAATCTCCAATGAAGCTGAGCTCGACATGGTGCCCAACACATTCCAGATCCTTCTTGATTCCTCAGTGCATGCTGCTCCTCAGCCCAAAATGTTCTGTCTTCCCTTCCTTGTATGTCAAATCTTAAATATTTCTCTTTCACACCCAGTTTAATAACTACATCCTTATGAACACCTTTTTAGTTCTCTGAGGCAAAGTTTACTACTTTCTTTTCAGTGCTTTTATAGAATTTTGTTCCTCTCTATATAGGTTTAACCAGGTAGGTTTTTAATTACTTGCATTCTTTTTTCTCATCCTCACTACAGACTCCTTGAAAGCAAGAACTCTTACTTACTTTTCCACTTACTTACAGTCTTATTTTTAACAGGTGTTTATTAAATGTATGAAAAATTGAGAGCTTGCTATGAAGCACCTCGGATATAAGGTTTTAGCTATAGCAGTTGCCCTGTTTTCTCTCTCATGCCCTCTTATTTTGAAGTGAAGGTTCATCACACTCTAAATATCTTAGCTTTTCATGACTTTCCAAGTTTCATAATTATTTCTTTAGGACTCTTGCCTGAAGTGTGACAGTCCATCATGCCACTTCTTTGATCATCTAGGGCCTCTTGAACCAGGTTTATTATGTTTTCTACAAGTGCTTATGATCTAAATCTTGTTTTCATGTAGAAGAGAAGTTTTTCCTTTTGAGAGGCTCCCACGCTGTTTCTCAAGAACCTGAAAGACAGTGAATTGGGCACAGCTTCCCCCCAAGGATGCATTTTTCCTTTCTTTATCTCAGAGACACTTGGCAAGATACCATAGTGTATGAATGAGACTGCACTGCTCAAAGTGTGGTCCCTGGAGCAGTGTTGGCACCATCATGTGAGAACTGAGAAAAATGTAAATTTTCTGGTCCCACCTCTGGACCTATAGAATTGAAAATTCTAGAAGTGGAGCTCTGTAGAGAATACTTTCAACAAGCCCCCCAGGTGAGTCTGATACTTGTTGACATTTGAGAGCTACTTCTGTAAGAGCATGGGATTTGGAGTCAGACAATCTAGATCCAAATCCTCATTCTGCCTCTGCAACTTGTGTGTTTCTTACACCTCTGTGCCCCACCTCATATCCTCTCGGCCTGCACTGTAACCCCTGCAATTCTGTGATAATTATCTTGACTACAATTTGTTTCAGCTGCACTCTTATCTCTTGCTTTCTGCTCAGTCATTGCCTGCCCCCCACCATGGGACAACTGTTAGACAAGTTCAACTTTCTAGTGCATGTGCAAATCTCAAAGTGTAGAGGAGTTAAACACTTTTGAATTTACCTTCGACCAAAAGGAAGATGGGAGACAGTTTTAAATAGTCCTTTCTTCTGTCCTTGGAGGACAAAGATGTGCCTTCTCCTCAGCTCCTCCTCCCATGCTAATTAAGGCCCTGTTGCCCACTTAGCGACCACGTCAGTTACATAGCTTGGACTGGCTTTCCCTGCTTCTCTCTTTCTTACTTTTCTCAGACTTCCATTCCTGTTATGTGGGGTCACTTTCCAAAATAATCTTGCTTGGCAGGAAAGCCCTTAAATTTCAGATTCAGCTCTTGGGAGATCCCAGTTTAAGGCACTATGCAGGTTCCTTCATTTTTCAAACACACCTCAGATTCCTAACTTAAATGAGCATAATACTCAAATTTAGTTTATAAGCATTTTCTGAGTATTAAGTTTGATAATAAAGGTACAGTGCCTAGAATGGCACCAAGAACAAAGCAAAGATCAACAAAAGTTCAGTCATGTCTGACTCTTTGCAACACCATGGACTGCAGCATGCCAGGCCTCCCTGTCCATCACCAACTTCCGGAGCTTGCTCAAACTCATGTCCATTAAGTCCATGATGCCATCCAACCATCTCATCCTCTGTCATCCCCTTCTTCTTCCACCTTCAATCTTTCCCAGAATCAGGGTCTTTTCAAATGAATCAGCTCATGGCCAAAGTATTGGAGTTTCAGCTTCAACATCAGTCCTTCCAATGAACACTCAGGACTGATCTCCATTAGGATGGACTGGTTGGATCTCCTTGCAGTTCAAGGGACTCTCAAGAGTCTTCTCCAACACCACAGTTCAAAAAAAGTTCAACAAAAAGTTAGGGTTACTATTATTTCCTTCTTCATTTTTTTTTTTAGTTTAAAATTTTATATTAAAATATGACTAACATGTAACATTATATTGGTTTCAGGTGTATAACTGTCACTGTTTACAGATGACAGTATACACAGAAAATCCTAAAGGTGTTATCAGAAAACTACTAGAGCTCATCAATGATCTTAGTAAAGCTGAAGAATACAAAATTAATATACAGAGATCTGTTGATTTTGATACACTAGTAATGAAACACCAAAAAGAGAAATTAAGGAAACAGTCTCGTTTACCATCAAATCAAAAAGCCTATCTAGGAATAAACCTACCTAAGAAGGCAAAACATCTGTAATTTGGAAACTATAAGATGCTGATGAAAGAAATCAAAGATGGCATAGATGGAATGATATGCCATGTTCTTGGACTGGAAAATACTGTCAATATGACTATACCACCCAAGGCAATCCTCAGTTTCAAAGCAATCCTTATCAAATAACCAATGGCATTTTTCACAAAACTAGAACAACAACGACAAAAATTAAATCTGTATGAAATTACAAAAGACCCCAATCAACCTAAACAATCTGGAGAAAGAAAACAGAGCTGGAGGAATCAGGCTCCCTGGCTTCAGACTATACCACAAAGCTACAGTCATCAAAACAGTCTGGCACTGGCCAAAAAAAAAAAAACCCAGAAATGTAGATCAACAGAATAGAAGGGCCAGAAATAAACCCACGTGCCTATGGCTAATTAGTCTACAACAAAAGAGGCAAGATTATATACACTGGAGAGAAGACAGTCTCTTCAATAAGTGGTGCTGGGAAAACTGATATTTTTAAATTGAAATATAGTTGGTTTACTGACACAATGTTGTGTAGATTCTGGTGTACAGCAAAGCAATTTAGTCTTTTTATTATTATTAAAAACCATTCCATTCTACTAACATGTAATAAGTTCACATATAGCCTTTCAAAATTCATATTCTTTTCCATTATATGTTACTATAAGACACTGAATATAAACCCCTGTGCTACAGAGTGTTGTTTATTGTTTGTTGTTTATCTTTTATTTATTTTTCCATTTTTTAAATTGGAGGCTAATTGCTTCACAATGTTGTGTTAGTTTCTGCTATATAATAATGTGAACCAGCTATACGCATACATATATCCCCTCCCTCTTTCAGTATTTTCTAATAATTTGATATTTTATATATTGTGAAATGATTACAATATATCTAGATAACATCCATCACCATACATAGTTGCAGAATACAATTTTTTGTGATGAGAGCTTTTAAAATCTCTCAGCAATTTTCAAATATGCAATACAGTATTATTAACTATGCTGTACATAACATCCCCATGATATTTATTTTATAACTAGAATCTGTTCTCCATATTTATGAACTTGTGAGTTTTTATTGTTTGTTTTTAAATTCCACCCATAAGTGAGATCATATGGTATTTGTCTTTCTCTGTCCAACGTTTCGTTTACCATAAGGCCGTCAAGATCCATCCATGTTTTCACAAATGGCAAAGTTTCATTCTTTTATATGGGTGAGTTTTATATGCATGTGTGTATATATATATGTATATATAGAACATTTTCTTTATCCATTGATCAGTACACAGGTTGTTTTTATATCTATCTTTGATTTTTCATAACTATTTTGTCTCCAACTGTGACAACATTTTCATTTCTTATAAGTGATCTTGATAAACTATCTTTCCTTTTTTTTAACAGGAGAAAAAACAATTTAATTTGTACGCATGGAGGTCTCAGAAATGGGACTCATGAAGCAGTCAAAGCAGGCTGTTTAGATACCATTTTTATAAAAAGAAACAATTATTTATGAAGATTTAAGAAAACAAAGAAGCTTGTGCTTGGGGTATTGGGCTAATGGAGAAGTAATAAAATCCGTCTATACAGTTAGAAATATTTTTTTTTTTTAATTTTGAGGAAGATATCAGCTTTGAGAGCAAATTTAATCTTTTCTTTTTGTCTCTCAGGAGAGCTAAAGTTGAAATCAGAAGATCATAGATTTTGGAGTTAGATAGCAGTGAATTCATATCTTGGCTGTTCATAGTAACTGAATGAATTTCTAAGTGTTGCCTCTTCTGCTTTATCTGTAGACTTGGGGTAATCTTGCCTACCTGGCATGATTCAGGGCTGTCATGAAGAGTACATAAGATAATACATGCAAAAGAGTCAGGTGCATGAGAGATACACAACAAATGCTGGTTCTTTGCTCCACTTAAAAGTATACTTTAAAAAAAATATCCCTTTTCTCTCAATTTTTATGGTCATCATCTTGATCTAAGACCCCCTCACCTCCTCTCTTGCTTGACTTTCAGAACAGCTTTTTGTTTCATTCCTTGCTATTATCTTTATGGCCTTTACTCTGTACTGTATGCCCAGTAAGCCCCTCTAGAAACAGTACTGCATTTTTACAGCCTTTGACAATCTAGGCCTACATGTGTGATTTTATTTTTCACTGCTTTGAATTCTATTTCTCATACATTCTCCATTTCCAAACACTAGATACCCAAATTTTGTATGCTCACTCTTCTCCACCCTCCTCATGTTTCTCCCACTTTCTTTTCTGACTATTCTTCTCTCAATCTCCCTCATCTGGAATGTTCTTTCCTTTCTCTATCAAACTACAGTGCTCTCCTGTCTCAGTTGCTGCCATATCCAACTGCTTCTCTGGTCTCTCCCTCCTATAACTCCCCTGCATGTGTGCACATCAGATGCCTAAGCACCCACAGTTCTCAGGGGTCAGTGTCAGGGTACTGGGATAGCAACAAGGAACAGTGACAAGAGGTCACCCAACTGTGGGGAAGTTAACTTATCTTCAGTTTCATTTCAATTTCCCACAGTCATTCAGTCTTAAATAAGAAATAATTTCTCACCAAACAAAAACATCCTAAAGAAAGCTGGCCGGGCTTAAAAACATTCTAGGTATTGTTCTCATTATACTCCTCTTCATTTTAGTAGCAATTCTGAAAACTGTGCAACTATCTGCATTCATTTACTTTGAGAAGATAAAGCCACAGTTTTATCCTTCCAGAGGGAAAACAGTTAAGATGTGCAAGTTCATGGCTCTCTCTCCATGGGCCACTGGGTCTGAGTGCCACCCAAGGTACAGATGATGTGTTCACGAGGTGAGGGCACCAACAGCTCAGTGCTTCTCGGTGCTTCTCCAAGGCCACTTCATCTTGGTAGTAGGTTGAATGCATGTCTCAGGGAGATAACTTATGATTGCTGAAATATATTTATAATTCATGACTATTCATTTATAATTTATAATCTTCCTTCTTCCAAAAGTAATTTTGGAAATAAAAATGAATATATACTCTTGAAATAAAAATGAATATATACTCACACAGAGTTTAAAATAAAAAAGAAAAGGACATCAAATCCCAATTCTCCAAGGACTTCAACAAGAGAATAAAAGTAGTGGCAGTCCAGATGGTCGTCCTAAAAACAACTGCCACTTTAGGGGCTCTGACTGACCCCAGCCTCAGCTAGATGATCACTACAGAGATGACCCCTTTTTCACTCAGGTCATTTGGGAAGTTAGTGGGAACAAGATTAAATAGACAATAAAACCAAATCTGAGCTATTAATAGGTACTGACTATTAACAAGTATTGAGTTAACTCCAAGTTCTTGACAACCAAACTAAGAAACCAGAAAAGNGAGAGTTGAACCATAAAGAAGGCTGAGCACCAAAGAACTGATGCTTTCAAACTGTGGTGCTGGGGAAGACTCTTGAGAGTCCCTTGGACGGAAAGGAGATCCAACCAGTCCATCCTAAAGGAAATCAGTCCTGAATATTCATTGGAAGGACTTATGCTGAAGCTGAAACGCCAAGACTTTGGCCACCTGATGTGAAGAACTCACTCATTCGAAAAGACCCTGATGCTCGGAAAGAATGAAGGCAGGAGAAGGGGACCACAGAGGATGAGGCGGCTGGATGGCATCACGAACTCAATGGACATGATTTTGAGTAGGCTCCAGGAGTCGTTGATGGACAGGGAAGCCTGGCGTGCCACAGTCCATGGGGTCCTAAGGAGATGGAGACAACTGAGCGACTGAACTGATTGAACATTGTAATTCCCTGGTGGCTCAGTCAAGTAAAGGATCCACCTTCAATGTAGGAGACCCCGGTTGGATCCCTGGGTCTGCAAGATCCCCTGGAGAAGAAAATGACCATCCACTCCAGTATTCTTCTTGCCTGGAAAATCCCATGGACAGAGGAACCTGTGCGCTGCAGTCTATGGGATGGCAACAGTCGGACAGGACTTAGCGACTAAACCACAAGAACCACAGTACAGTTTGCTTTTTAATACTGTTCAGGAGGCTACCAGGGGATTCGTCTGAAGGCTTTCTGTTTTTTCTTTCTCTAGTACCAACTCTTTCATCAAGTATTTTAGTCGTATGTGGTCTGGGGAGTCCGTGTCCAAGCCTTCAGCACTGACCCACGAGTGAAAACAGCATAGAAGAGACGATGTTGCCCCGTGCCCTTCACTGTCTCATTGCTATGGCTGAAGTCAGTAAGTAAAATTGTCTTGTTGATATATATACGTTTTACTGCCTAGTCCACAGGAGTGCACGCTCGCTTTCCAAAAGCAGGATCTTTCCTGCCCGATTTATCGCTGTATCATGCCACAAGCAACACGCCCCTGGCACAGAGAAGACGCTCGGTGATTGTTACTCGGACGCAGGAGTACTCAAGCTCCACTCTCTGCCCCGTCGGGCCCTGACAGCAGCCCCCACCCGGGCGCCTCAGAAAACGCGCGTCCTCCCCGGCAGCTTCGGTGGGAC
The DNA here is from genome assembly GCA_006410875.1 of Neotragus pygmaeus. Classification (NCBI taxonomy): domain Eukaryota; kingdom Metazoa; phylum Chordata; class Mammalia; order Artiodactyla; family Bovidae; genus Neotragus; species Neotragus pygmaeus. The sequence continues at coordinate 155,621 of SJYV01029207.1, read as the reverse complement.
CCAGGCGCGGGCGCCTCTGGGAAGTGTAGTCGCGCACCCGCCGCCACCGGGGGTGGAGGGCGCCGGGCTTCGCGTGCGCAGGCGCACCTCCCGCTCCACCGGGCCGCTGGGGCCATTGTCCAACCGCGGTGCGGCTAAGGCCGCTTTGGGCCGTGGTTCAGAATTGCCGAGAACTAGGCCTGCAGCGGGGTCGGAAGGAGCCGGCCGGAGCCCCGTGTGGGCCCGAGGCCGCGGAGTCCGCAGCCCCCTGCGGTGACTCCGAGTGCGCGGGTCGGGGCGGCCCCGCCCACGGGCTTGGCGTGCGTGCGCGCCACCGCGCTCTCGGGCCCGCGGGTGGGACGGGGCGTGGCCGGAGGAGGGTGTCTGGCCGGTGGCGAGTCTTTCAGATTTGGGAGGCAGGCCCAGGCGGGGCCCGCGCGCTTCCCCACCTCTCTGCTCTGGAGTAGAGGCTGGGGTGCAGGGGGCGGAGGCGGGCGGGCCGCGGTAGGCGCGGCGGTCACAGCCGGCTGAGTGGGCCCTCTTCTCTCTCCCCAGACCCTGTCCCTGGGAGCCCTGCCCGGCGACGCAGGGATGGCCCCGAGGCCTCCGACGGCCAGGCACCAGGTGAGCAGCCCGTCGCTACCCCGGGGAGTATTTGGAGCGGTCATTGTTCTCTACTGGAGCGAATCCCCTTCCCGGCTCTTTCGCTCCCTCGGAGCCTCCTAGCCTTGCGAAACCAGAGTGTCCAGAGCTGGGCGGAGCGGGCTTCTCCGAAGGGGGCCTGCATTGTAGCAAGGAGGGGACCAGCGAGGGATGGTCTTGTGGGAGGAGTTGAGAGCGGACGTGTTGGGGAGCGCCACTGTTGAGACTCCCGAGTGCCAAGCCAATCTGGAGGGTGGGGTGACAGGATAGAAGACTGTAGAGGGGGAAGTGACTGTGAGTGAAGGAGAGAGGAGCCCCAGCTTCTGACCCAGGGGCCAGAGAAGCCTGGTCTGGACTTGGTTAGGAAGAGGCTGGACATGGTCTTTTCCCGGGCAAGGAGGGAAACAACAAAGGAAGATTGTCCCATAGCTTTTCGTGTTCTTTTCTACTTTAACAGGTATAGTAATGCACGTCCCAAGATATCCAGCCTTCAACTTAATATGATGCTGATTTGTGAACCTATTTATACTTGTGAGAGAGGAGGCACTTTCTAGAGGCATCCCAACTCTGAGCTTACCCGTTGAATTACATAGAGTCTATCCGTGAAAATATAACAAGGTTCAGTTGGAGTTTTAATCCACACTCTCCTTACAGTTAAGGGGGAAAAAAATAACAAATTCTAGTTGCTAGGGCAGGAGACTGTCGAATCAGATAAAAATTACTGATGTTCTTTAAAAGCAGTTTACAGTAAATTAAACACAGTATATCATGCCTTTATATTATTTTACTTCTTATATGTTTTCATTTTAATGAGTGAGCCTTCAGGAGTAAGACAAGTAACAAAACTAGAACAAAACAGTTATTTGGTTTAATGAGAGCCAGAGGAAATTACTGTCATCAGCACCTTTCCGTGTAAAGTGTTTCCTCAGTAGCTTGTGAGAATTCAGATGACTTAGCGTACTTAACACATCATGGAGGTGATGATCATTTCCACATTGGGGGTAGGATTACGTTTTGATGGTGAAAATGGATCTGTGTTCTGAGCAGTGAACTTAGGGACCTCTTTAAATTTCACTTTTAAGCCTGTGTTCCCTAAAGCACTCTGGTTCAGCTGTATGCTCATAGAATGGCCTGAAAGTGTTCACTTGGGTTACCTACCTCAGGCTGCAGTTGATTGGATGGAGGACAGGACATGACAGAACACTCGCCCTACAAATGGGGCTTTTTAGGCAGAAATTTCCCTTTGTCAGTGGTTCTCTTTCTGTGAGCATGGCCCTTCAGTTCAGTTCAATTCAGTCGCTCCGTCGTGTCCAACTCTTTGCGACCCCATGAACTACAGCACGCCAGGCACCCCTGTCTGTCACCAACTCCTGGAGTTCGCTCAGACTCACGTCCATCGAGTCAGTGATGCCATCCAGCCATCTCATCCTCTGTCGTCCCCTTTCCCTCCTGCCCCCAATCCCTTCCAGCATCAGAGTCTTTTCCAATGAGTCAGCTCTTCACATGAGGTGGCCAAAGTATTGGAGTTTCAGCTTTAGCATCATTCCTTCCAAAGAACACCCAGGACTGATCTCCTTTAGAACAGACTGGTTGGATCTCCTTGCAGTCCAAGGGACTCTCAAGAGTCTTCTCCAACACCACACTTCAAAAGCATCAATTCTTCGGCGCTCAGCTTTCCTCACAGTCCAACTCTCACATCCATACATGACCACAGGAAAAACCATAGCCTTGACTAGACGGACCTTTGTTGGCAAAGTAATATCTCTGCTTTTGAATATGCTATCTAGGTTGATCATAATCCTCTTTCCAAGGAGTAAGCGTCTTTTAATTTCATGGCTGCAATCACCATCTGCAGTGATTTTGGAGCCCCCCAAAATAAAGTCTGACACTGTTTCCACTGTTTCCCCATCTATTTCCCATGAAGTGATGGGACCNGAGTTGGTGATGGACAGGGAGGCCTGGCATGCTGCAATTCATGGGGTCGCAAAGAGTCAAACACGACTGATCGAGTGTACTGAATTGAACGCACATATACAGAATCTAAATAACTGGTACTGAAGAGATTATTTACAGGGCAACAGTGGAGAAACAGACCTAGAGAATAGACTTGTGGACATGGGGACAGGGGAGGAGAGGGTGAGATGTATGGGAAGTATAACATGGAAACTTACATTACCATATGTAAAATAGATAGCCAAGGGGAATTTGCAGTATGGCGCTGGAAACTCAAACAGGGGCATGTATCTACCTAGAGGAGTGGGATTGGGAGGGAGACGGGAGGGAGGTTCAAAAGGGTGAGGATATATGTATACCTATGGCTGATTCATGTTGAGGTTTGACAGAAAACAATAAAATTCTGTAAAACAATTATCCTTCGGCAACAAAATATATTTTTTTAGAAAGTCAAAAAATAGAATGTCCAGATGTACAAGGTGGATTTATACAATGCAGAGAAACCCAGGGAGCAAACTGTCAGTATCTTTGGATCATATAGAGAAAGCAAGGGAATTCCAGAAAAATGTCTACTTTCTACTTCATTAACTACTCTAAAGCCTTTGACTGTGAGGATCACAACAAATTTCAGAAAATTCTGAAAGAGATAGGATTACCAGATCACCTTATCTGTCTCCTCAGAAACCTGTATGCTGGACAAAGGCAAGAGTTAGAACCNTGGCATCACGGACTCGATGGACGTGAGTCTGAGTGAAGTCCGGGAGATGGTGATGAACAGGGAGGCCTGGCGTGCTGCGATTCATGGGGTCTCATAGAGTGGGACACGACTGAGCGACTGAACTGAACTGAAGCTTGAATTCTTAATGTTTTACATTTTCATTGTAAGATTAAGTGCTGAGTTTTAAATACTTTTTAAATAGTTTTAAATACTTCTAATTTTTGCTGCTTTGAGATTGAGCAGAAGATGCTGTCAATATTATAGTACGTTTGGTATACGTCTGAATATGGGGAAGAATGAAAAGGTTTGAAATATCCCAAAGCACTTTCCTTTCTTTCTCTCTTTGGTATTCTTTATAGATATAGATATATTTTTTATATTCTTTCAGTATCTGAAGATTTAAAAAGCAAGAGTGAAATCATTGTTGAAGGAATGAGTTAGAGGTTGAGTTTGGCGAAGATATTTCCACAGTTTTACAAGAGGCTATAGATAGAATTTCAGGTGTATTTCTGAGCTAGGTTCCTGTGAGTGCGATGTGTTAGTTGTATTTACAAATATTTTTTCGGTATCTGTGCTTAAATGCAGAACTTGTTTTATAATCATTTTAGTCAGCAGCAGTGCTGCTAGCAACATTTCTTTATGAGACTTGCATCATGAATTGACTGGGGATGCAATATTTTCACTGTTTTATTCAAATCTTTCACTTCTTTTATAGTTTCTTTTTAACTGCCAAAGTATAACACACTATTATTACTGTTTCAAACTGCCTTAATCTCCAGCCATCCTAGTTAATAGCAGCACTCAAAAAGGGCTTCAAAAACAGGCACAGAGAAGCAGAGTACACATTGATTAGGCTGTATTATTACAATTAATATTTTTCCCATTAAACTCCCACTAAAGTAGCTGTAAATATCAAAGCATTATTAAAATTCTGTAGATGATATCATGGACTTTTTACTGAGCTGAGAATATGAGTTGGTTAAAAGTTGGTTGCAAAGAGAAGCTTACCAGGTGTATGAAAAGCCTGAAAAAGGTCTTTATTATGTTCAAGGAGATAATCTTTTACCAGGACAGGTGTTTGTGCACAAAGAGGGGGCTTCTAAACAAAATTACTCATTTTTTATTTTTTCTTTAGTGCCAAAATGTTCATTTCTTGGCCTTGGTAAGGGATGTTTGAAAAAGTGAAGTGTTTAATTTAAATGTAATGATAGCTTTGGGTACTTTTACATCAAAAGCATACCATAAGTTTAAGGTCTCAGAGAAAAATGTCCATTTATTGTCTCTTCTCTCTTCCTAATTCTATTTTTAAACAGTTTGAAGTCCAGATTTGAGTTTCTTATTCTTCTCTCGGGTTCAAGTCACCGTATTTCATTGTTATTCAGAAGTGCAACAAAAAAAATGTCTCCCTGCTAATATATATGTTACTATTCTCATATTATCTCTGTACAGTTTTCCTAAGAATTATAGGGTATTGCAAGGAAACCTGCTGTTCAAATGATGTTGAGTGTCCTCCTCCGTATATGCTCTCAGGCGACCAGTGAGTCTTCTTGCATTCCACTCAGACTTGTCTGCGATGAGCTTTTACAGTCGTCTCCGTGGTTTTCCTTTCCCAGGAACATACACACGAGTGACTCATCGTCAGTCATGCCGCAGACTCCTTTGTGCTGTTCCGGTGTCCAAGAGTCCACCTCACTAAAAAGGCAGCGCTTCGTCTCTTGTCTTTGACTATAGGTCCTTCCCCCTGCTTTTATCAATTGATGTGTCTTTCTTTTCTTTTTTCACATTGCCAGTCTCCTGTAAACTGCATGGTTTCTGCATTAGCTCCTATCTGGTTCTGTACGAATGTCTAGAACTGTGAGGGCTCAGAGAGTTTACTCTACGTACAAGCTAACAAGTTATCCTACACAATTTAGTGAGTATTTGTAGTCCTTTGTATTTATTACTATTGCTCATACTATGCATTTAATTTGGGTCATTTCATTTGAGGTTAAACATTGAGAAAGGGCCTCAAATTCTGAGCTCCAAACAGAAAAGATGCATGTATTTTTTTGGCAGTTGGTATGCCTCACTTCAGCTTCCTTCCCTTTAAATTGGGGGAGGAATGTTAATGGGATAGTGTATTTTTGTCTTGATATATCGCCTTCATGGCAATAGAACTTTATCCTGGCACTGGGGTGATCTCTTGCTGAAATATTTGCAGTTCACCGTACTACTGTTGGGCTTCCCTGGTGGCTCAGCTGGTGAAGAATCTGCCTGCCGTGCGGGAGACCTGGGTTTGATCCCTGGGTTGGAAATATCCCCTGGAGAAGGGAAAGGCTACCCACTCCAGTATTCTGGCCTGGAGAATTCCGTGGCCTGTATAGTNTCCCTGGTGGCTCAGCTGGTGAAGAATCTGCCTGCCGTGCGGGAGACCTGGGTTTGATCCCTGGGTTGGAAATATCCCCTGGAGAAGGGAAAGGCTACCCACTCCAGTATTCTGGCCTGGAGAATTCCGTGGCCTGTATAGTCCATGGGGTCACAAAGAGTCAAAAATGACTGAGCGACTTTCACTCATTCACTCACTTTGCTACTCTTAGGATGACCAGCACCAACGGCTTATAATCAATGGTGCTGTTTCACTTCTCCCTGACACCATGGACTGTGCCCTTCTATTTCCATCATGTCTGTAAACATCTTTATTGATAGTGTGCGGAGCCCAGGATATGGAGGGTACCATCTTCTTCCCCGACTTGCTGACTCACAACTTGAATTCCTCAATGTCAGGACACATAACTGCCATGGTAATAAACCCAAACTCAGCTTTCAGATCTTGTCACAAAGCTGTAGTCTGTGAATATGGACAGAGGATGAGATGGTTGGATGGCATCCTCGACTCTATGGACATGGGTTTGAGCAAACTCCAGGAGGCAGTGCAGGGCAGGGAGGTTGCAAAGAGCTGGACATGACTGATCGAGTGAACAGCAATAGCTATTATAGTTAATATTTTGGAACTCCAAACCACTTCCACTTTATGTGTTGGGTCTGAGTGTTATATACTTAATTATGCCCTGTTTACAGATAAGAAAATGAAGGCGCAGGAGGTTAACTAAGTTCAATTTAGTTGCTCAGTCGTGTCCGACTCTTTGCGACTCTATGGACTGCAGCACGCCAGGCTTCCCTGTCCATCACCAACTCCCAGAGCTTGCTCAAATTGATGTCCATCAAGTCGGTGATGCCGTGCAACTATCTCATCCTCTGTCGTCCCCTTCTCCTCCTACCTGCAATCTTTCCCAGCATCAGGGTCTTTTTCAGTGAGTCAGCTCTTTACATCAGGTGGCTGAAGTATTGGAGCTTCAGCATCAGTCCTTCCAGTGAATATTCAGTGTTTATATCCTTTTGTATTGACTGGTTTGATCTCCTTGCAGTCCAAGGGACTCTCGAGAGTCTTCTCCAACACCACAGTTCAAAANTTCTTCCAGCCCAGCGTTTCTCATGATGTACTCTGCATATAAGTTAAATAAGGAGGGTGACAATATACAGTTTGACGTACTCTTTTTCCTATTTGGAACCAGTCTGTTGTTCCATGTACCATACTTTGCCCAAATTTTGACAATAAAAATGTCTCTAGACATTGCCAAATCACTTTTGAGAAGGCAAAACTGCCTCAAATTGAGAACCATAGCCCCAGAAACAAGACTCTATTATTCTACTTTCAATCATGAACAAAACGATGTTCTCTGTTTTTCCGTGTGTCAAAGGTCCGTAAGAATACAACTCAATACACAAGTCATCATTATTATTATTAAAAACAAATTTAGCACTGTTAAAAGAAAAAGTAATACATGGCCATTGCAGATAAATGCAGAAATACAGGTAAAACTATCAGATGGTACTTATTCAGTCTTCTTCCATTATTTAGAAACAGCCAGAATTATTTATGTATTAATCTTTCTGGTGAAATCTCAAAATAAGATTATACTGTACTTACTGCTTAGAAACTTGATTGTTTTTAAATTAAAAATATATAAAATTTAAGTTATCTACCTAGAGCATAATTTTAAATAAAATAGCATTCTACTGTATGGCTTTACAATTAGTAAGTCACTCATTCATTTTATAAATACAGTAAACTTCTACATGTCAGGCACTGTGCTAGGTACCAGGGTTAAAATATGAAGAAGATAAACAGATAAGAAATTGTCTCATGAAGTTGGAGAGACCAACAAAGAAAACAGATACAGGAGAGGCTAGGCAATAGCCTAATACCCTCTAGGAAAAAAAAGGCCTTGGCAGCCAGGGCAGTCAGATTAAGACAAACAAGAATAACAAAGTGAGGACTTGCTAGTGCTGAATACAACCAGGTGTCCTACTGATCTATGTTTTTCTCCATTCACTTATCATTATATTGCTTAATAAATTACTGAAGAATTTAAAAACCATAAACCTGGACATCTCCAATCATTCCTATTGCTAGCTTGGTGACCTTTTTCTACTCTTTCCCCTTCCCAATTCCCCAAGATGCTGGCAAATGCTTGGTGTCTTGCAGCTGTGTTCTTAACGGGTCTTGATATGCAGAGTGACCCTTAGCCCCTAATGGAAATATACAACAGGTGAAAATTATGATTAAAAAGATATCTGAACTCAAATTGATATCACGTTTTAAAGGTTTTCTTGTTTTTTGTGTGTGTTTCTTCTAAGTGTAATAATAGCTCTGTGTGTGTTAGTCGCTCAGTCGTGTCTGACTCTTTGCGACCCATGAACTGCAGCCTGCCAGGCTTCTCTGTTCATGGGATTTCCCAGGCAAGAATACTGGAGTGGGTTGCCATTTCCTTCTCCAAATAACAGCTCTATCTCCTCTGATTAGTGTCAGTATTCCTGCCAGAATGGTAATTCGTTTTTGCCAACTGATCCCTTGAAGTAGCCTCGGAAGGAGTTCAGTGGAACTCTTCTTAGTCCCTCTATAATCTGCAGAATCCAGAATTGCAGGGATGGTAAATAAAACTCTATGATTGGGTTACTGGGAGTGATGGGAAAGTGGTAATCAGGATCATTTTTGTTTCTATTTCTAGGCTCTTGGACCCATGTATTTTGCTAATTGAAGGAACAGAACTATGTAACAGTACTGATTTAAACCATACACTGTTCTTAGAGATGGAATCCTATCTTCACTGGGAATCATTTCTAAGCTGGCACTATAACAGGTAGTTCTGTTACTCTTACAGGCCAGCAGATCCATGGTGGTACAGTGTGATGGGACTAGTAGATCCCGTTGTAATATGTTCATTGCTGTACTTCCTTTACTTTAAAATAGGTTTCTCAATCTGTGTAATGTCTTGTGGTCAGTGGATCAGGCAGTAAGACTGCAGATAGTGGTGCTGACTGAGGACTATAGGCCAAAAAAGACAAACTCATACCAAGAATACAAGTCGGTTTCCATCAAAATGGAAACTTCAACATTGTACTGTGGTACCTAGTCAATGCAGTTTGAGAAAAAAAAAAAGGCATTCAAATTAGGATGGGAGAAATAAAACTATTTGCAGAAGACATGCTTATCTCTGTAGAAATTCCTAACGAACCCACAAAAAACCCCTATGAGAACCACGAAGTGAATTTAGAAAGGCCATAGTGTGTGTGTGTCTACATACACACACATTTTCAGCTTATGGCACTCACAGAACAATGGGATTAAAATATATTTACAAACCAAATAAACAATAATAAAATCAACAACTATCATTTTAATGTGATGGGTTCTTTTTGCTCTATCATGAATATCAGACAATTTCCTACATCGTTTTGAGATGGGCATGCCTGTTATCTTGTTCCATGTGATAATTTCCATTCTTCTTCCACTCTTTTCTATTTCAGTTATTTATACAGCTTTCTACAAATTATTTGCATTTTAATTGGTTTGAACACTTCATTTATTTGTTAACTCCTGATTAGTAAGCACGAAAAAGTGATACAACTTCATCTCTATGCTATTATATAATCACAATTACAAATACAAACTTTGGCACTGAAATGTAGTGTTAGTACTCAATCATATTCCAGAATGTGATATTAATCAATTTAAAAAGATTTTCATAAAAATGTTAAAAAATTTCACAAGGACCTTCCATAATAATACAACCATGGACCATACAGAGGTTTATTGACCCTACTTTTGAGACATACTGCTAAATACTACTCATTTGGCAATAAACTCTATGAAGTCTGGTAGTATCTCTTATACTGTATGCTATACATGAGAGCTAGGAACTTTTCAAGCTTTTATGGTACACTGAGAGGGTGCTCAGTGAGGGTTTACTTATTTCCTAACACATAGAGGATATTCATCTGGTATTTATGGGTTAAAATACACCCAATTCCTCTTCAGTGGACAGAATGCCTTTGATCTACACAAAATTCTAAGCTTCAAATTTTGTTTTCCCTGATAATAAAAATAAGGACATTTCATATGTGCCATCTAGTTTAAGGAGTTGCTCAAATTATTATCTCCCGAATACTAAGCATTAATGCTTTATGCATTTCTGAGAATATAAGCTTTACCTCATTTGAGCCTACCACAGTCCTATGAAGAAGGTTATGTTGTTATCCTCACTTATAGTACTTAGGAAAATTAAAGCCCTGAGGCTTAGAGAGTGATAACAGTTAACCTGGCTACTACCAGACTGGGGTTTATACTCAGGCAGGTTTATTTTAAACCAGAGTACTCGACCCTCATGTTCTAATGCTCAGTGAATCCTGGAAGCTTCTTGGATATCCTTGATGACATATGTTTCCTGAGTTCTACAGTTTGCCCTTCAGCTTATTAAGTTGCTTGGAATGTCTTCTCCACGGGAATTCACCAGGCAAGAATACTGGAATGGGTTGCTATGCCCTTCTCCAGGGATCTTCCCAACCCAGGGATCAAACCTAGGTCTTCCACATTACAGGCAGATTCTTTAGCATCTGAGCCATGAAGGAGGCCCCAATGGGAGTTTAGTAAGCTTATTTGTACTCTGGAGTTTTATGCATCTATTTTTTTCATTGATTTGGGCAGCTGTTGGTTTGCTAGGAGCACTAATGTACTTATGTAAGGATACTGACTTTTTATAGTAAAGAAAGAGATGATTCTAAATTTCTTTGATAATCAAAACTTAACCACTCCCCCTTAAAATACCCAAGAAAAGGAACTGCTTCTCCATTTTCTACATTAACCCAGATGGAACTGAAGGAAATTCACAAGCCATCTGGATTTAATTAGACAGTATACTGTATAGATATGCTGGCAACAGCATGGCTGAGGGGAATTAGCTTTAATGGAAATAAATTTAGATTTGGAGTCAGAAATTCTGGTTTCTCTCTGGCCTCTGTCACTAACCTCTCATGCTATGTTTTTCTTTTATCAAAAGAAAAGAATATGTCCTCTGCTACCTCCCTGAGTTTTACTTTTATTTTGGAGATCAGAAAATGTTTCAAAAAGCATAAATCACCGCAGAATGTAATTCTTTTATTATCATGGTACTGTAGAATTTAAACCAAATTTGTTGTTATTGCTGCTTTTAACAACTTTTATGAATATATGATAATTAATTTTTTTGTCATTTTTGACTACTTGCTTGGACCTAAGATGGGAGGCAGGACATTTTGAGTCTCTAATTGTGGAATCCAGTATCTCTGTATTGGGCCTTCCCTGGTGGCTAAGATGGTAAAGAATCTGCCTGCAATGCAGGAGACCTGGGTTTGAGCCCTAGGTCAATCTCCATGAGCCATAGAAACCTTCAGTCATGCAAGTACAGTTTGCCTTTATTTGCAGAATTCCTCTCCCCTTTCTATTTCCCTCAGGTTTCAGAAGTTTAAATATTCAGGCATGGATACAGAAAGCCAAAGAGTTATTATTGATTCCATATTGGGCTGAGGATTCCAAAACAGCTCAAATGAGAGAAAAATAATCTACATAGAACATGTAATTAGCCAGCTGTGGCTGCGGGGAACCAGCTTCTATTAGAGGAATCTTGGATTAAATAATAGCAGTGTGCAGTTAGCTGATTCTTGCCCTAGTTAGGAAACTCAGTGACTCTGCACAGAGTTTGCTCATATAAAGGTATTTGTAACCATCGTCATTTCATGGCCAAATATTTGGAAATTTGGGACATGTAGTGTGTTTATGAAAAATGATCAACTGTTCATTAGGCAACTCACAGTAGGAGGGATGAAAAGATTCCATATCTCCATTTAGATTATACTCTCAGCACTAATCTTGCTCCTTTGGGAAGTTGGAGTTAGATAAATAGATAAAAAACAAGCAAACAAAAAATTAGCATATGTGCACTGAAAACCTAAAAACATCAAGTTTTTGTTCTGTTTTGCCAAAACCACTCTTTCAAGAGAATTAGTCTAATTTAGTAGCTGGAAAGCAGATCTTCATTAGTTTTCCTCCCCATCACCAAACTTTAATTTTGCATTTTTTAAAATTTCTTTTAAAATATTTTAGAAGTTCAAGATGGCAGAGTAGAAGGATGTGTGCTCATCTCCTCCTGCAAGAGCAGCAAAATCACAACTAGCTGTTGAACAACCATTGACATGAGATGCTGAAACCTACCAAAAGTAGATACCTCATGTCTAAAGACAAAGAAGAAGCCTCAGGGAGAGGGTAGGAGGGTCACAATCATGATAAAATCAAATCCCATGCCCAGTGGGTGGGTGATCCACAAACTGAAAAATAATAATATTAAAGCAGTTTTCCGACTGTTGTGAAGGTTTGAAACCCCATGTCAGGCTTCTGACAGACCTTTGTCGGTAATGTCTTTGCTTTTTAATATGCTGTCTAGGTTTGTCATAGCTTTTCTTAAAAGGAGCAAGCATCGTCTGATTTCATGGTTGCAGTCACCCCTCCGCAGTGATTTTGGAGTCCAAGAAAATAAAGAGGATCTTTTATCTAGTTTGTTTCATTTTTTCTATTTCATATTCAGTGCTCCCATTTCATTTAGTTTATGTGTTCCATCTCTTCTTTTTTTACTGATGAACTTTCTCAAGACCTTATAAAGCATAGTAGAAAAGCTTTTGTATACATATATTCAAATAATATATATATAACATATATATTTTAGAAAAGTTATGAAATTTTGCCTAACTAAAAACTTTATGATTCTTCTTGTTTGACTTAGTATGAACAGAATGCTAGATTTCTAATTTTAAAAAAGGTAACAAGCATCAAAAGTCCACTGTATAGCATGTGAAACTATAGTCAATATTTTGTAATAATGTAAATGGAAATAATTTCAAAAATAATATATATGTGTGTATATGTATAACTGAATCACACACACACAGAAGAATTCTACATTTTGAAATGTAGTAATGTTTATCTTTTTACCAGTTTTTCTAAATGTCCTATAGACATCTAATAAAAACATATGAGATACAAAATTTTAAATACATTTGTGTAGGATATGATGTAATTAAACATAAATCTATTATATTTAAATTATTAATGACATCATTCAAAATGCTTCTAGTCTTATTTTTTCTGCACTTGGTAAAATATTCTCAGAGAAATGTTAATATGTCTCACTATTATTTTATATTTTTCCTTTTCCCTTATATATCTCCTGGTTTTTGCTTTCTGTGTTTTTGTTTCTTTGTAGTTGAGGTGTCTAATGGTTTATGATGTCTATATTCTTTGTGAATTGTATCTTTTACCATTAAAAACATTCGTCTTTGTTTCATTTAAAATAAATAAATTTTAAAAATATTTTAAAGTATTATTGCAAAGAAAGCTGAGCGCCGAATAATTGATGCTTTTGAACTGCAGTGTTGGAGAAGATTCTTGAGAGTCCTTCGGGTAGCAAAGAGATCAAACCAGTCAATCCTAAAGGAAATCAGTCTTGAATATTCACTGGAAAGACTGATGTTGAAGCTTCAATACTTTGGCCACCTGATGCGAAGAACTGACTCATTAGAAAAGACCCTGATGCTGGGAAAGATTGAAGGCAAGAGGAGAAGGGGACGACAGAAGATGAGATAGTTGATGGCATCACCAACTCGATGGACATGAGTTTGAGCAAGTTATGGGAGTTGGTGATGGATAGGGAAGCCTGGCATGGTGCAGTCCATGAGGTTGCAGAGTTGGACACAACTGAGTGACTGGACTGAAGTGACTGCAAAGATGGTATGTTGTTTTGGTAGAAAATTTTTTATTTATTGACAAATAAAAATGAAATAAGATAAAAAAACAATCAACTTGAATTAACCCTGGGGTTTATCATCACCCTTGGGAACCTTAGCTTACTGCTCAGTGAAAATTAAAATCAGATAAATGATGTGACAATCCTTTAAAAGGCTCATGTTGAATATAGAACACTAAGAAATAACCTTCACTGACAGCTTACTAGATACCAGGCATTGTTCTGACCACTGTGCAAGGGTCCTTATGACAACCCCAGATAGGCACTGCTATCCCTACCACAAAGATAACAAATACCAAAGATGTTTAGTAATTCATCCAGGATCGCAAAACTAGTAAGGGACAGAACCGGAATTCAAATCTAGCAATCTGACTCTAGAGCTCATACTCTAAACCAAGAGTCATCAAATTATATCCCAAAAGTCAAATCTGGCCCTACCACTTGTTTTTGTCAATAAAGTTTTATGGAACAAACACAAACATAAATACATACTGCAATCAAAATCTTAAAACTCAGGAATAAATCTTGCTGATTATCGGTAGGTATACCCATGGTTTTCCAATTCTTTCCTTTTGTTGTTGTTGTTGTTTTTGGATGGGAAAGGGAAGAGATGATTTAATGGCTAAGAATAGAGCGTATGCTAAACTTAATATTGATACCAATTCTAGACAACTACCACTCAAAGGATTTACAAGAAAGGGAAAAGAATATGAATTCATTAAAACCTTTGTATCTATTAGATAGGGCTAAACCACCAGACAGATTTTGATAATGTTGTTTTTGATAAGTACAGCTAGCTGTATTGTTGTCACAGCTCATGACTTGATGAAAATATTGATTAATGCCTTGACTTTAAGAAGGACTCTGAAAAATGCCACTAAGTTTCAGATCCTGGTTTGGAAGTCAAGAATTGTGCAATGTAAATATATCTTTTACAATATAAATACTATTCATTTCTTAAAACAAAACAAAATCTAAAGACCAACAATTAACCAAGTGAATATCAACATGTGTTTATTAAGCTCTGCTATGACAACTATAAAATAGATACTATAAAGATAACATCTCTGTTTTAAAGAAGCATACAACCTTGCTATAATAAAATTTATTCTCTTCACAAACAGAGCTCCTTGCCAGTATACATTCATTGTTTAAAGTACACATCCCAGATTATTTTAGTCTATGGGGACTGTGAGCTTTCACTACCTTTGAACTATTTTATAATGCTGTAAACCACAGATAACTGAAAGCAGTACAAAAGAGTTCTTGTGTGTGTATATGCAAATAAATTCTGTCCAGTGTAAATTCAAAGACATCCCTCTTCCACTATGGAAATAGTCAGTTGTGCATCCGTTCACAAATTCATCTCAACATTCCTGATCTATAATAAAGTCTATTCTTCAGATACTTTTTTGAACTGGTTATAACATCTTAACAGTTTTCTTTGAGACGTGGTCATTGTATATCTGTTATAAAATTATCCTTTAACAAGAATTTAGGCTCTAGAGACAGTCAGTCAGAGATCCTAATCCTAGTTTAGCTGTTTCCAGCTGTGTAACAATAGGCAAAAATTATCCTCTGTATTAATAATATCTGCCTCACTCAACTGTTGATATCAGGGCTTCCCTGATGGCTCAGTTGGTAAAGAATCCACGCGCAATGCAGGAGACCCCAATTCAGTTCCTGGGTGGGGAAGATCTGCTGGAGAAGGATAGGCTACCCACTCCAGTATACTTGTGCTTCCCTTGTGGCTCAGCTGGTAAAGAATCTGCCTGCAATGTGGGAAACCTGGGTTTAATCCCTGGGTTGGGAAGATCCCCTGGAGAAGGGAAGGGCTACCCACTCCAGTATTCTGGCCTGGAGAATTCCATGGCCTGTACAGTCCATGGGGCCAAAAAGAGACGACTGAACGATTTTCACTTTCATGAAGGGCAAGTACGAGTATATCCTGCTAAGGCTTCTCACTCAGAACTAGGGAACTGGAGTGATGCTCATCAATTCAGGGGACCCAGTTTCGATCCCTGGGTTGGGACAATGCCCTGGAGAAGGGAAAGTTTACCTACTTCAGTATTCTGGCCTAGAGAATTCCATGGATTCCATGGATTTGCAAAGAGTCTGACACATCTGAGTGACTTTCACTTTCAAACTATTGTGGGATTATGTGATATGTTACTTCTGTTCTAAAATTTAGATGCACTTGATAAAATAAAATTCTTATTTTAAGGCAAAAGAAATTAAAAAATAAACACTGTAATATAGTTTATTTATAATAAATAAATGTATTTATTTATTGTTAATTTCTGCTGTATGGCATAATTCAGTTATACATATGTATATGTAAAATTCTTATTGATATTCTTAGGATATTGAATACTATACTATATAGTAAAACTTTGTTGTTTACCCATTCCATATATAATATCAATAGTTTGCATCTGTTAATCCCAAACTTCCAACACATCTCCCCGTACCTAGAACCCTCTAATCTATTCTCTCTATGAGTCTGTTTCTGTTTTGTAAATAAGTGCACTTGTATCATATTTTAGATT
This sequence comes from Neotragus pygmaeus, assembly GCA_006410875.1. Classification (NCBI taxonomy): domain Eukaryota; kingdom Metazoa; phylum Chordata; class Mammalia; order Artiodactyla; family Bovidae; genus Neotragus; species Neotragus pygmaeus. Next base: position 139,629 of record SJYV01029207.1, on the reverse strand, counting down.
CCACATATAAGTGATACATGGTATTTATCTTTCTCTGACTTACTTCACTTAGTATGATAATCCCTTGGTCTATCTATGTCTGGATATATGCCCAGGACTGGAGTTTCAGGATCATATGACAACTCTAATTTTAGTTGTTTGAGGAACCTCCATACTCTTTTCCACAATGGTTGCACCAATTTACTGCTTTACCAACAGTGTAGGAGGGTTCCTGCTTCTCCAAAATCTCTCCAGCATTTGTTATTTGTAGACTTTTAATGATGGCCATTCTGACCAGTATGAGGTAGTATTTCATTGTAGTTTTGATTTGCATTTCTCTAATAATGATGTTGAACATCTTGTTATGTGTAAGGCAAGAGACATTTAAACATATTTTTTTCTCTGCTGTTTGGGCCTCCTCTCTAGCATTGAGTGCCTTTAGTGTGCACTGTGCATCTGTATTATGCATTAACCACATCTTTCCAATAGCAGAAATAGCTGTTCAACCATAAATATCTATTTTTATCCTTCTGGAAACAACGATGTAACTCCTTAGAAGATAATACACCTTCATCAATCATATAAGGTGTTGCAATGACCTACCACTGGCCTTGTACATGCAGATATCTTTGGCGAACTTTACATACAATGCCAATATAACATTTCCCTTAAAGATAGCAACTGGTATGGAACAAAGTGGGTCAGATGACTTGGGGATATTCTGGGCACCATAATAGAAGTTCTTAGTTTAAATACTAACTTATGACTTCATTAATGTCACAAGCTATGTTTACTTGTATTTTGTCTATATAAGAGTGTTATTCTTTTAATTGTAATTAGCCTCCAATTAAAATAAATGAATTTAAATTAAAAAAATAAAAGCTTTACTTTTGATTAAAACAAAAAAGAGTGTTACTTCTTCCATTGCCAAATATGTGACTGAGTCTCTGATAAAAATACTATAACCAGGTAACCTGAAATGATTGAGCAAATACATAATTCTATAAGATCAATATTGTAACTATAGATATGGGAAGAAACAATGAGAGAACCATATCCTGGAACATAACAGACTGAGGTGGTCCAGAGCTTTGGACTACCATTAACAGGGACTAGTCCAGTAATAAGACACTGAGTGGCCTATCAGTGAAACCTTTGCTTGACCTGGGAATAAGCATTCTGAGAGCCATGGAACAAATTGGTCACAAAATGCCTCCCAAACCTTGAACAAAATGAAAACAAAAAGGAAGGGATTGTAAAATAATGTGGCCCACCATCCAGTTCGATAAGAATCAAGTCATTAGCCACTGCAGTTGCTGACCTACAACACACTCTGACAGGAATTCCACTTCAAGATCAGGATGAGTTATTTTGTGCTCTAGGAAAACTGGTACTAGTCCTCAGATAGTTAAATATTTTCAGGAGAAAATTTTATGAGCCCAGTTTCTTGCATCTTCCCATACTTAGGAAAGCACTTAAACCACTAAGATATCTGTTCCTCATGAATCACAGTAACATTCTGCCAAGATATGGCCTTGATCGCAGGTACCTCTTTACCAAAATTACATACACGCCTGATTTCTCCCTTCCCTCTTCAGAACAGTCTTTAGAGCTTTCTAAAAGACTGTCTCCCAGGTTATAATCCACAGGTTGGCTAAAGTAGACGGATGTATTTCCTCTTAGATTGACCATTAATTAATTTTACATCAACATACTCAACAACAATAAAGAATGTCTTTTAAGGAATTAGCAGAGTCAAGTTATGAACTGGCTACTTTGTAACAGCAATAAAGTAAAAGGCTCATTCTATCAATATCCAGGAAATATAATGAATGCAATTTCTTTTTTAAACAAAACAAAAAAAACTTTAAAGTACCTACTTTGAGGCTTATGACACAACTACCTAAATTGGTCAAAATGTTTCCCAAAACCATGTAAATGAAACAGGCTAATGACTTTCAAATTCCAGTTAGGCATATTTAGTATGCAAAGGTTAATCAGTGAATAATCTTTGCAATCATGTTTGTACAGGAAGACACCTACAATAGTCAATTACATGAATTTCTTCTCCTCAATAAGTTTTCCTGAAGTTCTTCCTCTAAATTCTCATCTAGTACACATTTAGTATGAGTTATTTTTCAGTGGATTAAGAACACAGGCTATCCTCAAAAGATCAGTAATCTTTATCCTTAATTCTAACTCAAATCATGAATATAATTAATTCCTCCTACAGTTATACTTTGCCTTTTACATTTAGAAATACTGCAACAAGCCTCCCTTTTTTTGGAAACTGGAAAACATAAGTAAATATCTCTAAGTAGTGAAGAGTCAGTTGACAAAACAGAACATATCACTGTGTGGTATAAATGCCATTTATGTGAACAGTCATTAATTCCAATTGAGGCCCCTTTCAAAATCCTGCAGAGATTAAAATGGTCTCTGGATTTTAGAAGATTTATTATCAATCTTCTTAACTTCTAGAACAAAATTATTCCACTCATTCTTACTTCAACATTTTCCACCCATCTAGCCCATGCTATACTTACATACATACAAGCAGCATTTCCTAAATGAGAAACGTGAGAGTCCCCATAAGCTCTGTATAAAGTAACTTCAGATGACTGTATACAACATCCCTCTTGGAGCTTCACTAAACATTGGATTACTAAAGATTCTGAGAAGGCCTATAGGAAAGAAACCTGTTTAACTTTGTTAAATTTACTACCTGAGACCTCTGAGAAAAGTTGAGATAGATATGACTGTCTTGAGAGGTCAGTGGGGTGTCAGAGAACTTTTAAGATTGTCAAATAATTAGCCATTGAACGTTAAAGTGTTAGTCACTCAGTCATGTCTGACTCTTCGCAACCCTGTGAACTTGTAGCCTACCAAACTCCTTTCTCCATGGGATTCTCCAGGCAAGAATACTGGAGTGGGCTGCCTTTCCCTTCTTCAGGAGATCTGCCTGACCAGGGATCGAACCCTTTCTTCTGCACTGTAGACAGATTCTTCACCATCTAAGCCACCAGAATTAGCAGTTGAGGGGAGCCTATTCTTCCAGGTGAACATGAAAGTAACCCAGATTGCTCTCCTCTCACAATTCACCATGTTTCTTTCTGTACCCAACTTTACAGATGAACTACTTTTAAAAGAGGGCTTGGTTTTGCCACACATCAACATGAATCCACCATGGGTGTACACGTGTTCCCAATCCCGAACCCCGCTCCCACCTCCCCCGCAACACCGTCCCACCAATACAATATTGTAAAATAAAATAATAATAATAATAAATAAAGAATAAATAAATAAAAGGTTCAGGGGGAAAATAAATAAAAAATAAAAGAGGGCTCGCAGCATTGGCAAACTAGAATTACCTGAGGAACATCTAGAAAATACAAATGCCCAGATTTTATCAAAGACAAATTAAATTAGAATCTTTATAGATGCAGTTGGACACTGGTATTTAACACAGTGTCCTCAAGTGAATAGAATGTGTGGGTAGATTTTCAACAATCATTAACTAAAAGGAGATGGTCCTCTGGAATCAACAGGTAGTGAAAAAACCTTCAGAGCAAGGGCATTATTCTAGGTACAATCAAGGAAACAGAAAACAACCAAAATTTGTCTCTGTACTCAAGGAGCATTCAGTTACTTACAGGAGAAAACTTCCATTCAGTTCAGTTCAGTCGCTCAGTCGTGTCCGACTCTTTGCGACCCCATGAATCGCAGCACGCCAGGCCTCCCTGTTCATCACCAACTCCCGGAGTTCACCCAGACTCACATCCATCGAGTCAGTGACGCCATCCAGCCATCTCATCCTCGGTCATCCCCTTCTCCTCCTGCCCCCAATCCCTCCCAGCATGAGTCTCTTCCAATGAGTCAACTCTTCGCATGAGGTGGCCAAAGTACTGGAGTTTCAGCTTTAGCATCATTCCTTCC
>SJYV01029207.1:80166-130561 GCA_006410875.1 Neotragus pygmaeus | reverse complement strand
TCAGGTGGTCTGGTATTCCCATCTCTCTCAGAATTTTCCACAGTTTACTGTGATCCACACAGTCAAAGACTTTGGCATAGTCAATAAAGCAGAAATAGATGTGTTTCTGGAACTCTCTTGCTTTTTCCATGATCCAGTGGATGTTGTCCTCTGCCTTTTCTAAAACCAGCTTGAACATAAGGGAGTTCACGTTTAGATGTGTATAAGAGACAGATTATGTAGAAACCAGGTGCCGGTCTATGTTCGATGCAGGATGCAGGATGCTTGGGGCTGGTGCATGGGGATGATCTAGAGAGACGTTGTGGTGTGGGAGGTGGGAGGGGGATTCAGGATTGGGAGCTTGTGTACACCTGTGGTGGATTCATGTCGATGTATGGCAAAGCCAATAGAGTATTGTAAAGTAAAATAAAGTTAAAAAAAAAAAGAAAAAATAAAATAAAAAATAAATAAATAAAATAAAATGCTATTTCCTGCCCCCACCCCCCAAAAAAGAGTTGGACCATAAAGAAGGCTGAGAGTGTCGATGTATGGCAAACCCAATAGAGTATTGTAAAGTTAAATTAAATAAATAAATAAATAAAAAGAAGGCTGAGCACTAAAGAACCATGCTTTTGAACTGTGGTGTTGGAAAAGACTCTTGAGAGTCCCTTGGACAGCAAGGAGATCCAACCAGTCCATCCTAAAGGAGATACGTCCTGAATATTCATTGGAAGGACTGATGCTGAAGCTGAAACGCCAATACTTTGGCCACCTGATGTGAAGAACTGACTCATTTCAAAAGACTCTGCTGCTGGGAAAGTTTGAAGGCAGGAGGAGAAAGGTACAACAGAATATGTCATGGTTGGATGGCATCACCAATTCAATGGACATGAGCTTGAGGAAGCTCTGGGAGTTGGTGATAGACAGGGAAGCCTGGCGTGCTGCAGTCCATGGTGTCACTGAGAGTTGGATATGATTGAGCGACTGAACTGAACTGATTGGAAAATTCTCCTCTACAGGTGTTGCTGGGTNGACATGAGCTTGAGGAAGCTCTGGGAGTTGGTGATAGACAGGGAAGCCTGGCGTGCTGCAGTCCATGGTGTCACTGAGAGTTGGATATGATTGAGCGACTGAACTGAACTGATTGGAAAATTCTCCTCTACAGGTGTTTCTGGGTGGAGGTGAGATTAGTTGGACAAGACTCTTAAGGATGCACATTTAAAAACATAATCTTATTAAAAAAAAAAGAATGCATTATTGGACAACATATAAAATTCTAAAGAATTCTTATTCTTTCTTCAGTTTTGCTAAAAATCAACAAATCATGTGAAGGGACACCCAACATGAGATTGTGAGAAACAACTTAACTGTGGAAATCCACTAAACCACTAAATCCACTAATCCACTAATCCACTAAACCACTAAAACAAGGTCCTTGATCAAGCAGGAGGGCAGGGTTTTTAACATTATTCTCTTGGGCTTGCTTACTGAATGTATGCTAAATCATAGATCAACTGTCCCACTTTCAATACCTGATAAAAAAATGGGAAGTCTGACTAATGTCTGTTGTTGGACTTGCATAGACTTGAAATGAGTCACAGATACTGCATCCACTGAAGCCATTCATTCAAATGACATTTACTTGAACATCTACTAAGTTCCAGAAATGATGCTAAGTTTTGAGGATTCAAAGGTAAAACAATATGATCACAGGATTCAAGAGCCTCCTGAGGAGATAGGCTGACAGTTGTAAGTAATTACAAAACTAAGAGTAGTTGTTATCATGGAAATAAATACACTGACTAATTGCACTGCAAATATCAGAAGAGGGGTTTCTGTCCTAGTCCACTGGGTGTAACAGTGGACTGTCCACAGACTGGGTGGCTTATAAGCAATAAAAAATATTTCTCACAGTTCAGGAGGCAGGAAGTTCAATATCTAGGTGATAATCGATTAAGTATTTGGTGAGAGCCCACTTTCTGTTTTATAGACAGCTGTCTTCTGTGTCCTAACATGGCAGAAGGGACACGGGAACTCTCCAGAACCTCTTTTATAGGGGGCATTAATCTCATTCACAAGGGCATTGTCTTCATGACCTAATCACTTCCTCAAGGCTCCACCTCCAAATACTATTACACTGTGGATCAGGATTTCAAAACATGAACCTTGATGGGGAACACAACATTCAGTCTATAGCAGCTCCTAAGTCTTCCAACAGTCTGGGAAGGCAAGAGGATATCCATTGAAGGCTTAGACAGAAGTCATGTTTTTCTGTTTTGGGCAGTGCCACAAGAAAGATAAATCACACAGAGTTGAGGGTGAAGTTACTACCCAGGAAAAGGCATTACTGAATAACTCTGAAAGTTGCTAACAGCTTTTCTTTTCTGTAAAGGAAGTATTAAGACCCTAAGTTTCTACTTATACAGCAATTTAAACATGTAAGTTGAATGCTCACAAGTCTCTCTCTATGAATCCATATAAAATCACTTAATATTAATATTTTGGTCATTTATCTCAAGCTGCTACTGCTAATCAGGACTTCTGGTTCCTTGCAAGATTCCTCAAAAGGTGACAGAAAGCATGAAATTAGATATTAGTGATGGTTGCACAATATTATGAGTATACTAAAGGTCACAAGAACATACTTTAAAATTATTACAAAGGTAAATTTTACATTTTATAAATTTTACATTAAAACAAAAAAATTGCTCAAAGTATTTTCAAAACTCAAAGGATGTTTTTAAGATGATTACAAAACCCATTCAAGACTTGCTCGCTTCTGGCCTCTACTACACATCACCTGTCTTATAAATTTTAAAAACTCTATGTAATAAAATACTTTAGGCATGCAGAAAAATGCACAGAAGATCCACAATCCAAAATTAATATCATTTTGTCATTTTCAGATTACTTTCACTTAAGATTTTTTTTCTTCCCTTAAAAGTGAAATGTTGGCACTTACTTGGTGGTCCAGTGGTCAAGAGTCTGCCCTGCAATGCAAAAGATGCAGGTCCTATCCCTGGTCAGGAGACAAAGATCCCACACACCATGGACGAACTAAGCCCACACACTGCAACTATGTGCCAGTGCACTTCGAGCACACACCACAACCAAAGAGCCTGCTGCCACAACTACTTAAGTCCATGTGCACTGGAGCCTGTACACTGCAACACTGAGCCCAGACACCACAACTAGCGTCTGTGCACCATAACAGAAGATCCTGCATGCTGCGACGAAGACCCTGCATACTACCCAAGACCCAATGCAGTCAAATACATAAACTTATAAAAAATGAAATGTTGCTTACAGATGAAGACTTTTCCCATCTCATTCTCTGCTCTCCTCAAAGACAGCGATTTTTCTGAAGCTGTTATGCTTTCCTTCTGTAACACAGTTAAAAACATTTACCACTTGTATGTTTCTTCATAAATTGTAAACACTACTTATCAAGTTTAAATTTAAATATTTTTTACCACACACAATTTTTATTCCATAATATATTTTCAAGATTTTTGTTGAAGCAGGTAAACATGCTTAACTCAATTTAACTGCTACGTGATAAATATTTCATGATATGTATATACAAGTGTTCACCCATCCCTTATGTACAGACACACAGATTGCTTCCAAATATTTGCTATTACAAATAAGAGGGAACTCATCGTCACTGTTAAGTCAGTATATGCACATTGCTATGAGTTTCTCAAAAATGTACATGTGAAATAAAATTTGAAAGATATTTCCAATGCCTCTTCAAAGAAGATGTTGCTATTTTCTCACATCTCCCCGCACATTTGTTATATTTACGCTTTATTTTTGCTAGTTCTCAAGGATGAGAAATAGCATCTCCTGATTTGTATTTCATTATTAGTGAGTTTGACCATCTTTTCTTAAGTTTTTTTTGCCATTTGCAGTTCTTCTCCTACAAATCTGCAGTTTGCACCTTTGCTAGTTTACTGTTTATTGCTTGTATCTCTTACTAATTTGTGGAAATTCTTTACATATTCTAAGTTCAATTCTTTGGATTACACATCTCCAAGTTTGACACATATAATGAAAAATTTAAATATACATATAATCAAATTTATCAATCTCTTCTTTACAGTTTCAACCTTTGCATATTATTTTTTTAATTTAAATTTATTTATTTTAATTGGAGGCTAATTACTTTACAATATTGTATTGGTTTTGCCATACATCAACATGAATCCACCAAGGGTATTTAAGAACTTCTTTCCTGTCTTGTCACATCTTATTAACAATTTTACTTTTTTGTTCTTTACATTTATGTACTTACTCATTGTGGGAACTTTTTGGCAAAAGGCCTATTTTTTCCTCACCTGTTAGACAACTGTCAGAGCAACTACTGGTAAACAGTGCATTTTTTCCCAATATAATGTCACTCCTCACATATACCAAGTATTCTTTTTCTGTTTCATATCTATTCATTTATTCTGAAGTCAGTACCATGCTACATTAAGGACTATAGCTTTATAATAAGCAGGGTTTGATATCTGAAGAAGTCCTCAGTCATTGGTTAGATTCCAGAAGGAAGGAAAACCCTGAGCTAGATATAACCATGCAAGAGCTTTGTCACAGATTTCTCTTGGAGTTAGAACACATGGAAGGGAAAGGAAGAAAGCTGAACTGGGCAGAAGGAGAAGTTGAGCTATGATCCATTCCTACTGAAGGGCTCAGTGAACCTCAGAATTGTCCTGAGATGGGACAAAGGTGTGGCCTTTATACCCTAGCATTGATCAGTAAAACACCCTGGACAAGGGGTATGACCTTGGGCTGGAAAACTCTTCTCAACTGGGGCAATGTCCAAAGGCAGCAAGGAGAGTCTGTTGGCAGCACTCATCATTTGGGGCATAAATCCCTTCATTCCTACAGAGGGATCCGTGTGCCACATCATATTCCCCCTTTCTTTCTTATTCACAGTCACTTCAACTCAAATTGGCTCTTTACTATTGAAATGAATATTACAGTTATCTCATAAAATTTCACAAAATTAAAACACCTGTTCAGGTATGACTGAAATTTAGAATGCATAAATTATTCACAGTGAGCTGACATTTATGATATTGAGTTTTCCTATTCACTGACAAAATCACTGCATATGATGAATGCAGCAATGAAATTAAATGACACTTGCTTCTTGAAAGAAAAGCTATACAAACCTAGATAGCATATTAAAAAGCAGAGACATTACTTTAACAGCAAATGTCCGTCTAGTTAAAGCTATGGTTTTTCCTATAGTCATTATGGATGTGAGAGTTGGACCATAAAGAAGGCTGAAGGCCAAAGAATTGATGTTTTTGAACTGTGGTAATGGATAAGACTCTTGAGAGTCCCTTGGACTGCAAGGAGATCAAACCAGTCATCCTGAAGGAAATCAATCCTGAATATTCAGTGGAAGGACTGAGGCTGAAGCTGAAGCTCCAATACTTTGGCCAAGTGATGCAAAGAGCCGACTCATCATAAAAGACCCTGATGCTTGAAAGATTGAAGGCAGGAGNACTGCAAGGAGATCAAACCAGTCATCCTGAAGGAAATCAATCCTGAATATTCAGTGGAAGGACTGAGGCTGAAGCTGAAGCTCCAATACTTTGGCCAAGTGATGCAAAGAGCCGACTCATCATAAAAGACCCTGATGCTTGAAAGACTGAAGGCAGGAGGAGAAGGGGATGACAGAGGACAAGATGGTTGAATGGCATCACTGACTCAATGGACATGAGTTTGAGCAAGGTCCAGGAGATGGTGAAGGACAAGGAGGCCTGGCATGCTCCAGTCCATGCAGTCGCAAAGAGTCAGACACAACTGAAAGACTGAACAAGAAAAATTCATTTTCTATGGTCTTAACTATTTAAGTCTTCTTTTATGCCTTGCAATAATAATTTACAATATTTTCCAAAATGATCTTGTACATTATTTGTTAGGTTTATTCCTAGACATATCAGTTTTTGCTGCTGTTTCATTGTGATTATTATTATTGTGTTTTAAAAATTGTTAAAAATGGCATATGAGGACTTCAAATAACTCTTCTATTTTGGATTTGAGGACAAAAGGACAGAGTAGAAGGATCTGAGTGAATCTTATCTCACAAAACAACAGTATCACAATTAACTGCTAAATGTGTATGTATTAAGTTGCTTCAGTCATGACTGACTCTGCAACCTTATGGACTGTAGCCTCTAGGCTCCTCTGTCCATGGAATTCTCCAGGTAAAAATATTGGGGTGGATTTCCATGCCTTCCTTCAAGGGATCTCCCATCCCAGGGACTGTACACATGTCTCTTACGTCTCCTGCACTGGTAGGTAGGTTCTTTATCACAAGCCACCTGGGAAGCCCAACTGATGAATAACCATCAACAAAAAAGTCTGGAACTTACCAAAAAAGGTTCTACTTCCAAAGACAAAGAAGCAGCCACAACAAGACAGCAGAAGGGGAACATTTATGATACAATCAAATCCCGTATCTACCAGGTAGGCAATCCATAAACTGAAAAATAATTATATTGCAAAGGTTCTCCCACAAGAGTGAGAGTACTGGGCCCCATCTCAGGCTCCCTAGTCTGGGGGTCTGACATTGGGAGGAGGGGCCCCCAGACCATTTGGCTTTGAAGGCTAACAGAGCTTGATTGCAGGAACTCCACAAGACTGAGGGAAACAGGAACTCTGTTCCTGCAGAGCACATACAAGGTCTTATGTACACTGGGACCCAGGGGGAAAAGCAGTAACTTCACAGGAGTCTGGACCAGACCTACCTGCTGGTCTTAAAGGAAGGTCTCCTGGAGAGACCACCTTGGGGTGGTTCACTGTGGAGAGGGGACACTGGTGGCAGACGTACTGGAAAGTATTCACTGATGTGAGCTGTCCCGGAGGCTGCTATTTTGATGCCAAGACCTTGCCCCATACAACAGTCTATAGGTTCTATTGCTGACCAAACAACCAATGCCTCGGTACAAACAACCAAAAGGGCAGGCACACAGCCTCATCCATCAGCAGACAGGCTGTTTAAAACCTTCCTCAGCCCACAGCAACCTGTAACTGCTAAGTCGCTTTAGTCGTGTCTGACTCTGCGCCACCTCATAGACACAAGCCCACCAGGCTCCCCTGTCTCTGGGATTCTCCAGGCAAGAACACTGGACTGGGTTGCCATTTCCTTCTCCAATGCATGAAAGTGAAAAGTGAAAGTGAAGTTGCTCAGTCGTGTCTGACTCTTAGAGACCCCATGGACTGCAGCCCACCAGGCTCCTCTGTCCATAGGATTTTCCAGGCAAGAGTACTAAGTGGGGTGCCATTGCCTTCTCCGACAGCAACCTGTAAACACACACGTTAACAAGGCCATGTTCGCCAGAGAAACAGTGAAAGTCGCTCAGTTGTGTCCAAGTCTTTGTGACACCATGGACTATACAGTCCATGGAATTCTTCAGGCCAGAATACTGGAAGTGGATCCCTTCTCCAGCGGATCTTCCAACCCAGGAATTGAACCAGGATCTGCTGCACTGCAGGCAGATTCTTTACCAACTGAGCTATCAGGGAAGCCAAAAACACAAGAGAGACAAGCCCCAGCTAAACCCACCAGTGAGCTGGCACCAATCTCTTCCACCAGGAAGCCTCCACAAGCCTCTTTGGCCATCCTCAACCACAAGGCGGAAAACACTAGAAGCAAGAGGAATTATAATGCTACAGCCTGTGGGACCACAAATACAGGAAGTTAGACAAAATAAGATGGAAGAGGAATATGTTCCACATGAAGGAACAAGAAGAACAACTAAGTGAAGTGCAGTTAGGCAATCTGTATGAAAAATAATTCAGAGAAAGATAGTAAAGATGATCCAAGATCTCAGGAAAAGAGATCTTTTTCTCTTAGAGACACAGACTGAGAAGATACAAAAAATGGTGAACAAAGAGTTCAAAGAACTAAAGAACAAATAACAGATAACAATGTAATAATTGAAATGAAAAATACACTGGAAGATATAAATAGCAGAATAAATGAGGCAGAAGAATCAATAAATGAGCAAGAAGACAGGATAGTGGAAATCACTGCTGTGCAACAGAATAAAGAAAAAAATGAACACAGTTTAAAACTTCCCCGGGACAACATTAAATGCACACTCACATTATATGGGTTCTAGAAGAAGGTAAAAGAAAGGACCTGAGAAAATATTTGAAGAGATTATATCTGACAAGTTCCCTAACATGGGAAAGTAAACAGTCGCCCAGGTCCAGAAAGCACAGAGAGTCCCATAGAGGATAAACCCAAGAAGGAACATGCTGAGAAACATATTAATCAAACTGATAAAAAATTAAAGACAAAGAAAAAATATGAAAAGCAACAAGGGAAAATCAACAAAAAACATACAAGGAAATCCTCATAAGGTTATCAAACTGATTTTACAGTAGAAACTCTGCAGGCCAGGAGAGTGGCATTATATATCTAAAGTAATGAAAGGGAAAAACTTATAACCAAGAATACTCTATCCAGCAAGGGTCTCATTTAGATTCAGTGCAGAAATCGAAAGATTTACAGACAAGCAAAAGTTAACAGAATTCACCACCACCAAACCATCTTTACAACAAATGCTAAAATAACATATCTAGGAGGAAAAGAAAAGGCCACAACTAGAAACAAGAAATAACAAATGGGAAATCTCACTGGCAGTAAAAGTAGGAAATCATCCACACACAAATATGACATCAAAACCAGTGAGCAAAGTACAAATTCTGGATATTGAGAATGAATTTTAAATTAAGAGACCAGCAACTTAAATCAATCTGTGTTTGCATGTGAGTGTGTGCGTGTATATTCACACACACACATATATGTACACACTGCCAAATGAAAACATATTAACTGCAACTCAAAAACCTGTAAGATATACATGCAAAAATGAACCCAAACACAACACTAAAGAGAGTCATAAAATCACAGGAGAAGAGAACAAAAGGAAGGGGGAAGAAAAAAGACCTACAAAAATAAATCCAAAAAATTTAACAAAATGGCAATAAGAACATTCAGATCAGTAATTATTTTGAATGTAAATGTATTACATGCTCCAACCAAAAGACATACACTGGCTGAATGGATACAAAAACAAGACATATACACACTGCCTATAAGAGACCCACTTCAGAGCACATGTGTAGACTGAAAGTAAGGAGAAGGGAAAAAGGTATTCCATGCAAATGCAAGTTAAAAGAAACCTGGAATAGCAATAATCACATCACACACAACCGATTTTAAAATATTGTTATAAGAGACAAAGAAGGATACTCCATAATAATCAAGGGATCAATCCAAGAAGAAGGCATAACAATTATAAATATATATGCATCCAACACAGGGGCACCACAAATGCTCATAACCATAAAAGGAGAAATTGACAACACAGTAATAGTGGAGGACTTTAACATCCCACTTATATCAATGGACAGATTATCCAGACAGAGAATTAATAGACTAGATGTACTTAATATTTATAGAGCACTGCATCTGAAAGCAGAATACACATTCTTTCCAAGTGAAAGTGAACATTCCCAAGGATAGATCACATGCTGGACCATAAAGCAAGCCTCAGTAAATATTGAAATAAAAAAACTGAAATATTAGCAAGCATCTTTTCCAATGATCTTTTCCACAATGACATTAGAAATCAATTACAAGGAAAAAACTGCACAAAATTACAAACACATGGAGGCTAAATAATACATCACTAAACCAATGGATCACTGAAGAAGTCACTGAGTAAATAAAAAATATCTAGAGACAAATGGCAATGAAAACACTATGGTCCCAAACCTATGGGATGCAGCAAGAACAGTTCTAAGAGGGAAGTTTATAGCAGTACAACTTTACCTCAGAAAACAAGAAAAATTCCAAATAAACAACCTAAAGTTACAACTGAGGCAACTAGAGAAAGCACAAACAAAACCCAAAGTTAGTAGAAGGAAAGAAAGAATACAGATTAGAGCTGAAATAAATGAAATAGATACAAAGAAAAGATAAAAAAAAACTAAAATCTCTTTTTTGGAAAGATAAACACAATTGATAAACTTTTAGGCAGACGTGGGTCTCCTGCACTGCAGGTGGTATCTTTACCATCTGAACCACCAGGGAAGCCCCAAGGGGAAAAAAAAAGTGTTCAAATCAATAAAATTAGAAATGAAAAAGGAGAAGTTATAACATGAAAACAAAGGGTCATAAGAGACTTCTATAAGCAACTATACACCAATAAAATGGATAATCCAGAAGAAACAGATACATTCTGAGAAAGGTACAATTTTCCAAGACAGAACCAGGAAGAAATAGAAAATATAAACAGACTAATCACAAGTATTTAAGTCGAAACTGTGATTAAGGAACTCTCAACAAATGAAAGTCCAAAACCAGATAGCTTTACAGGAAAATTCCAGCAAACATTTAGAGAAAAGTTAACACCTATCCTTCTGAAACTCTTCCAAAAAAACTGGAGAGGAAGGAAAACTTCCAAATTTATTGTATGAGGCCACCATCACCCTGATACCAAACCCAAGCAAAGATACCACAAAAAAGAAAATTACAGGCAGTATCACTGATGAACATAGATGCAAAAAATCCTTAACAAAATACAAGCAACACAAATTAGATAATATATTAAAGGTTCATACAAGTGGGATTTACCCCAAGGATGCAAAGATTTTTCAACATCCACAAATCAACCTGTGTGATACATATCATGTGCTATCGTTTATATGTGAAATCTAAAAATATAATACAAATGAACTTAATTACAAAACAGAAGTATACTTAGATAACAACCTTGGAGTTACCAAAAGGGGAAGGATAAATTAGGAGGCTTGTGATTAACATATACACACTACTATTTATAAAATAATCAATAGCGACCTACTATATAGCACAGGGAACTCTACTCAATACTCAGTAATAGCCTCTATGGGAAAAGAATCTGAAAAAGGATAGATATTTATATACACATAACTAAATCACTTTGCTGTACATCTGAAACTAACCAACAGTGTAATCAATATACTCCAATATAAAATAAAAATTTTTAAAGGGAACAAATAATTATTCTACCATGATAAAATAAATGGCAAACTTGATGAATCCTTATTATTTTTCTAATAAGAAATATTCAACGTGAATATAAAAATTTTCAGAATTTTCAAGTTCTCTATCCATGAAAAACGTAACAACAGAAGACCAGAATCTGGTTTCTACCTCTAGAAGGCCTTAAATCAGCATTACAAGTCAGACTGTTAGGTCTAGATAATGTGCAAATACCTACAATTAAGGAACTAATCTGTGTGGGGACCACTTCTACTTACTTGGTAAAGACAAACTTCATCAATATTATTTATATATAATTTATATTCATTAAAATTCACCTATTTTTGAGGTACATATAGTTCTATGAGTTTTAACATTGGAATGAGTAGCCATTCCCTTCTCCAGGGTATCTTCCTGATCCAGGGATTGAACCTGTGTCTCCCACATTGCAGGAAGATTCTCTACCATCTGAGCCACCAGTGAAGCCCTTTAACACATGCCTTGACCCTATAACAATGTTCACAATAAGAACAGACAGTTTCATTATTCTCCAAATTATCTTGTGCTGCTTCTTATAATCATACCTTTCCCTGACCTTGTAACCCCAGCAGCCACTGATTTGTTTTCTGTCACTATAGTTTTGCCTTTTCCAGAGCATCATAAAAAGCAATCACACAGTACATAATTTTTGAGAGCAGTTTTGTTCACCTAGCATAACTCATGTGAAGTTTATCCATGTTGTTACATATGTCAATAGTTTGCTTCTGCTTGATGCTGAGTAATATTCCATTGTATTAATTTAAATACTTTGTTTAGACACCTACCTATTGAAGAAAGTGTGGGTTGTTTCTAGGTTGGGATGATCATAAATAGTGCTGCCTAAGTATTTTTATACAACATTTATACAAGTTTTTATGAAAGTAAGAATTCATTTCTCTATAGTAAATACCCATGAGTGAGATTGCTGGGTAATATGGTAAGGATAAATTTATTTATTTTTTATTTTTTTATTTTTTTAATTTGACTTTACAATACTCTATTGGCTTTGCCATACATCGACATGAAACCACCACAGGTGTACACAAGCTCCCAATCCTGAATCCCCCTCCCACCTCCCACCCCACAACGTCTCTCTGGATCATCCCCGTACACCAGCCCCAAGCATCCTGCATCCTGTATCAATCATAGACTGGTGATTCCTTTCTTACATAATAGTATATATGCTTCAATGCCATTCTCCCAGATCATCCCGCCCTCTCCTACTCCCTCTGAGGCCAAAAGTCCATTCTCTATGTCTGTGTCCTTTTGTTGTCTCACATACAGGGTCATCATTACTATCTTTCTAAATTCCATATATATGTGTCAGTATGCTGTATTGGTGTTTTTCTTTCTGGCTTACTTCACTCTGTATAATAGGCTCCAGTTTCATACATTCACAAAAAAGCTATTAAACCATTTTCTAGAAGGGCAGTGCCACAAGCAATGTATGAATGTCCCCACAGCTACACATTCTTTAACAGATTTGAGAGTGCCAAGATTAGGGTATGTTTTTTTTTTCTTCTATCCTTGGAGGTGTGGGAGTTGGTGATGGACAAGGAGGATAGTATGGAGGTGATGGACAGGGAGAATACTATCCAGATTTACAGTATGGATAATAAATAAGCATACAAAGAGACACTGAACATCTTAACCATTAAGAAACTACAAATCATGATCTTTTAATCATGATCTTTAATACCCTGGAAAGGGTATTCAGTTTCACACTAAAAAGACAAAAAATACTTCTTTCCAAGAGGTAAGTTCAGTTGCTCAGTCATGTCCAATTCTGCGACCCCATGGACTGCAGCACGCCAGGCCTCCCTGTCCATCACCAACTCCCAGAGCCTACTCAAACTCATGTGCATTGAGTTGGTGATGCCATACAACCATCTCACCCTCTGTCATCCCCTTCTCCTCCCACCTTCCATCTTTCCCAGCATCAGGATCCTTTCAAACAAGTCAGCTCTTCATATCAGGTGGTCAAAATATTGGAGTTTCAGCTTCAACATCAGTCCTTCCAATAAACATTCAGGACTGATTTCCTTTAGGATTAAATGGTTGGATCTCTTGGCTGTCCAAGGGACTCTCAAGAGTCTTCTCCAACACCACAGTTCAAAAGCATCAATTTTTCAGCACTCAGCTTTCTTTATAGTCCAGCTCTCACATCCATACATGACTACTGGAAAAACCATAGCTTTGACTAGACAGATGTTTGTTGGCAAAGTAGTGCCTCTGCTTTTAAATATTCTGTCTAGATTGGTCATAACCTTTCTTCCAAGGAGCAAGTGTCTTTCAATTTCATGACTGCAGTCACCGTCTGCAGTGATTTTGGAGCCCCAAAAAATAAAGTCTGTCACTGTTTCCACTGTTTCCCCATCTATCTGCCATGAAGTGATGGGACCAGATGCCATGATCTTCGTTTTCTGAATGTTGAGTTTTACGCCAACTTTTTCACTTTCTGCTTTCACTTTCATCAAGAGGCTCTAATTCTTGTTTTCCTTCTGCCATAAAGGTGATGTCATCTGCATATCTGAGGTCATTGATATTTCTCCCGGCAATCTTGATTCCAGCTTGTGCTTCTTCCAGCCCAGCGTTTCTCATGATGNACACAGACAAAGGCTTTGGCATAGTCAATAAAGCAGAAGTAGACGTTTTTCTGGAACTCTGCTGCTTTTTCAATGGTCCAAAGGATGCTGGCAATTTGATCTCTGGTTCCTCTGCCTTTTCTAAATCCAGCTTGAACACTTGGAAGCTCACGGTTCACTTACCATTGAAGCCTGAATTTTGAAGCCTGAAGCCTGGAGAATTTTGAACATTACTTTGCTAGCGTGTGAGATGAGTGCAACTGTGTGGTAGTTTGAGTATTCTGTGGCATTGCCTTTCTTAAGGATGGAATGAAAACTGACCTTTTCCAGTCCTGTGGCCACTGCTGAGTTTTCCAAATTTTCTGGCATATTGAGTACAGTATTTTCACAGAATTATTCTTTTAGGATTTGAAATAGCTGAACTGGAATTCCATCACCTCCACTATCTTTGTTCCTAGTGATGCTTCCTAAAGCCCATTTACCTTTGCATTCCAGGATGTCTGGCTCTAAGTGAGTGATCAGACCATCGTGATTATCTGGGTCGTGAAGCTCTTTTTTGTATAGTTCTTCTGGGTATTCTTACCACCTCTTCTTAGTATTCTGCTTCTCTTAGGTCTATACCATTTCTGTCCTTTATCGAGCCCATCTTTGCATAAAATGTTCCCTTGGTATCTCTAATTTTCTTGAAAGGATCTCTAGTCTTTCCCATTCTATTGTTTTCTTCTATTTCTTTGATCAGTGAGGAAGGCTTTCTTGTCTCGCCTTGCAATTCTTTGGAACTCTGCATTCAAATAGATATATCTTTCCTTTTCTCCTTTGCCTTTTGCTTCTCTTCTTTTCACAGCTTTTTTAAGCCCTCCTCAGACAACCATTTTACCTTTTTGCAGTTGTTTTTCTTGGGGATTATCTTGATCACAGCCTCCTGTACAATGCCATAAACCTCTGTCCATAGTTCTTCAGGCACCATGATAGATTAGATCTATCAGATCTAATCCCTTAAATCTATTTGTCACTTCCACTGTATAATCATTAGAGATTTGATTTAGGTCACAGTTGAATGGTCTAGTAGTTTTCCCTACTTTCTTCAAGTCTGAATTTGGTAATAAGGAGTTCATGATCAGAGCCACAGTCAGCTCCTGGTCTTGTTTTTGCTGACTGTATAGAGCTTCTCCATTTTTGGCTGCAAAGAATATAATCAATGTGATTTTGGTATTGACCATCTGTTGATGTCCATGTGTAGAGTCTTCTCTTGTCTTGTTGGAAGAGGGTGTTTCTATGACCAATGCATTCTCTTGGCAAAATTCTATTAGCCTTTGCCCTGCTTCATTCTGTACTCAAAGGCCAAATTTGCCAATATGCCTGTTACTCCAGGGATCTCTTGACTACCTACTTTTGCATTCCAGTCCTCTATAATGAAAAGGACATCTTTTGGGGGTGTTAGTTCTAGAAGGTCTTGGTCTTCATAAAACTGTTCAACTTCAGCTTCTTCAGCATTACTGGTTGGGGCATAGGCTTGGATTACTGTGATATTGAATGGTTTGCCTTGGAAACGAACAAAGATCATTCTGTCGTTTTTGAGATTGCATCCAAGTACTTCATTTCAGATGCTTTTGTTGACTATGATGGCTATTCCATTTCTTCTAAGGGATTCTTGCCCACAGTAATAGATATAATGGTCATCTGAGTTAAATTCACCCATTCCAGTCCATTTTAGTTCGCTGTTGCTAAAATGTCAATGTTCACTCTTGCCATCTCCTGTTTGACCACTTCCAATTTGCCTTGATTCATGGACCTAACATTCCAGGTGCCTATGCAATATTGCTCTTTATAGCATCAGACTTTACTTCCACCATCAGTCACATCCACAGCTGTGTGCTGTTTTTGCTTTGGCTCGTCTCTTCATTGTTTCTGGAGTTATTTCTCCACTGATCTCCAGTAGCATATTGGGCACCTACTGATCTGGGGAGTTCATCTTTCAGTGCAGTGTTGGCAGTGTGACTCTCAACTAGATGGTTTTGGATGGGAGGAAAAAATAAGGGATGCTCAATAAAGATTCTGGAAGAATGCCAAAAATAAGAAAACACACTCCACAGTGTCCTGAAAGTCACTCGCCAGGTATCTAATCTGTTGCTGGAAATTGGGTGTAGAATTGATTTTCCAATAATGGATTTTTGACAGTTGTTAAAAAAAAAAAAGTGTTACATTTGCAGTTAAAAAGTGTGATTTTTCTGTGCTGTCTGAAAATTCAATGGTGCCTTCACTACAGGAAACAATGTATTACATACAGATAAATAGAGGGAAACTGAATTACTGGACATCAGCCCCACCAAAGGGTTCCATAAAATTGACAAAGACCTTTCATGGTTTGTATAAATGCCAGAAATGTGAAGTCAATCTACAGCCACAGACTTTAAATCCTGCCGGGAAACCTTGCCTCCTATTAGTTATCCAACCCGCCCCAACAAGTACTAAGAGCCTCTGTTCTCTTGGCCTTCTCTAGTTTCCCCTCGGTGCTTTGGAATTGTGAACATTTCCCCCCTACTTGCTTCTGCCTGAGAATGGAGGCAATCCCAAGTCCAGGCCTCCTGATCTCTGGTCTTGTTTTGTATCTCATCCTGCCTCCAACTCTCCCCAAATCTCAGCCTCAGGGTTTAAGCCAGGGACACTTCCCACTCTCTCAGCCAGACAGGCTTCCCAAGGGAAGGGAATAGTTTTCTCTTTGTTGCCTCTGAAGGCACCCACTAAGAGTCTTCTAATTTTGCCTCCCTCCACTGATGATTTCATCTCAATTTGTTGTCAGCCCCAAGGACACATTTGTCTACTTTGAGCTTTGGCAGCACTGTTAGCTAAACTCCACAAGTCACATTCAAGTCTTGCTTGAGTCACTTTTCTTTTCCTTCAGATTGCAGTAAGCTTTCAATTAGTTTCTTCCTAATCTATTTCATATCTTTCTTAGCTTTCCTTGACCACTTCTGTGCCAATATACACTGTGGATTATTTACTGAAAGTCATTTAAGTCCAATCCTAAATTGAGGGCCCTACTGTTGAGTAAGAAAGCTTCTGTTTTCCATTTGCTTCATTATAGGGTCATTTCCCTGGTTCACTGCATCAGGAAGGTACTTTGGAGTCAATTATTTTGATCTATTCATTCTGGAAATAAGAGATGATATTCTTTAAGAGGAAGGATGGCCTGAGAGAATTTATGACAAAAGCTTGGCACTTTAAGCACAGATAGGTTCTAATTCTGTTGCTGACTCAAGACAGGACTTCAAAAATGCCATTCAGAGGTATGTTGCCTGTTAAGTGAGGATGTAATGCCTCTCAGGTTTCACCTGAGGAATAAATCGCTAAATCACTTTCCTAACATATTGTGTTCTGCAGCCCATCCACTGTCAGCAACCTGAGCTAAAGAGCAAGGCAATGGCTCTCTGGACATCACCACATATCACTCATAGGTGAGTCAACTCTTCTAGGCAACAGAACTCACTCATGGAACCTAGAAAAAAAAGTTTTTAACTAAAACATAAATGAGTCAATTCTGCCAATGGAATTTACACACAGAAACTAAAAAAAAAAAAGTTTTATCTAAAATGTGTTAGCCAAACTTTAGTTTAGCATAATTTATGATGTTGCAAAGCTGGGTTACTTTAGCCTGGAACCCACAGCTCAAAAGAACTTAAGGACATTTCTCCTTGTATCACTGAGTGACAATATAACTAATGAAATGATTTAATACCTATCTTGCTAGTATCTTGTAAGTTCCATCAGAGAAGAGTTAGTAACAGTTGTGTTCCATCCACATATGTTAAGTAACTAAGAAGTTAAAAAAAAAGATTTTTAATTAAACAGTCAAAATTTTATTTAAAAGTGAACCTGATATTGGGATTTTGTTTTGTCAGGGATTCCAAAATACTCAAGAGTTGAACATTAAATTCCACTTGTCATACGTTACCAGCACAGTTCACAATTACCATTTGGTGTGTGCTAGCAGGCAGAATTTTTAGAGGAGGTTGGTCTAATTTTTAGCGATACGAAAGGTTTCTAGGTTTTTTTGTTGAGGTTTTTTTTGTTTTGTTTTGTTTTGGGTTTTTTTTTGTGTTTAAGTGTTCTAAGTGGAATTTATTTAGCCTACAAATGTTGAACCCGAGGCATAAAAACAAATAAAAGACTATTTACATAGGCTTATTAGATTGGAGGTCTAAATTGGGTTAGGGTCTCAGAACTGAGTCATCAATTCAAATATACCTGTCCCATCAATTTGGCCTCTAATCAGTCCTACATGTGGAAGCACCTCATTTTTTTCAATGTGTACTTAAGGTAGTGTGCTTAGTTACTAGGTCGTCTCCAACTCTTTGTGACCCTATGGACTACAGCCCACCAGGATCCTCGGTCCATGGGATTCTCTAGGCAAGAATGGCTAGAAGGGAATGGCTACCTTCTGTTCTTCTGTGGTAACCTGCAATGGCAATCCCACATCAAAGCAGAATCTTCACTTTTCTATGAACTAATCTCCAAGACATTCTCTCACCTTCCTCAAATGCCTTTGAGGCAAGTGGCTTAGATCTTCCCTCTGCCACCATCATCCCATTCATCTTCATAATAAAATTTGATAACTCTTCCAACTCTCTGGTCTAAACCATCTAAATTGTAATCCCCAATTTAGAGATCAAGACCACTTAAAACTGTTTCAGATCCTGAACCTCAAACTCAAGCACCTGAAATGAAGAGGTGTCACTCATATTGAGATGCAAAGAATGAGTAAAATCAGAGGCAAATGGAAGAACGATTGAGGGAAAGGAATCTGTATCTCCAAAGGATCAACTATAAATGAGATAGCCTTGCTGTTTTAAGGAGCAGAAAGACACTCAACACAGCTGAGGTGAAAGCTGAGGGAGTATAATCGAGAGTTTAAGAGGAAGACAGTGCAGGGCACTGGGAGCCTTGGGAGTCACACTAAGGAGTTTGAATTTCATTTTATAGCTACTGAAGGATTTCCAGCAGGGCTGTAACAAGATAACATTTATAATTTTGGAAAGATTAGTCTGGCTCATATATAGCGTAGGGATTTGAGAGGGGTTAAGACATGTGGTCCAGAGATCACTAAGGGGATGTTGTAGAAATCTAGAAAAGATGTTTGCCTGAACTTGGGCAGTAAGACTGGAGAGAAATTGCTGAATCAAGGAGGATTTCAGGAGGGAGAAATGGCAAGCTTTGGTGATAAACAGAATCAAAGGGTAAGGGAGAGGGACTTGCTAAGACTGACTCTCAGGTATGTAAGTTTAGGCAACTGGATGGTGGAGGAAGTTGGCTAATTTGACTTTACAGAAGTCTGAAGTACCTGTCAGAAACCAATGCATAAATACTCATAAGATGTTTAAGGAGTTTTATCTGGCTATTTAAAAATAGGATTTGAGTTAAAGATGTAGATTGAGAATGTCTTGTACATAGATGGTAACTGAAACCAGAGTGGATGAGGTTGAGAGATGAGGTTAATAAGTGAGGCTGAGAAACAGATGGGCAGGGAGGAGAATATGTCTTGGCCTCAGTTCTCCAGGGAGAACAACTCAAGCAGAAGTTTCTAAAAAGCTACTACTTTTTTAGAGTGTACAATTCAACGAAAGCAAGACTTGAAAAAAGGGAAAGGAGTTGGTTGCTGCACAATATCAAATACTAAAATCAAGGGGATGGGCAGAGGAAAATAAGCAGTAATGGATATTAAAAAGGCTGACGATCTTTTAGAAAGGCGGGAGTAACGAAGAGCTTACTAGTGGGCAGTATCAAGCAAACAAGTATATTATATTTCAGAAAAACGAGTAATTCCACAAGCTTCTCCCTTCTGTACTATTGCTAATGATGTTTCTGCTTCTTAAAAGTATCTTCTCCCTCAATTTCACTGCTAATCTTGTAATTTTACCTACCCTACTGGCAGGTAATGAATTATTTCTGCACTGATAGTCTTTTTTATTATCCCTCTCCACACAAACCAAAGGTCATTTCCCCTCTTCAGCTCACGTATGACACTTTCCCTTTGAGCTACTGCTACCTATGTATATGTTGTAAACTCCTGGTTATCTTCTCCAAGGCTCTGCCAGTCCTAGGGGACCTAGAGATGCTCTAGGATTTGAAGCATATATCAAATCCATCAAATCCTGGATTCTAGGATTTAAAGAATGAAATTACCATTGAAAAGCTGCAGTCAGAGGTTCTCTAGCTAATATATCAAAGGACTGAATTCTATGATGACAAATCCCTGAAGCTCAGACTGAGTGAACAGTTTGAGTCAGGAAGTTCTAATGATCTGGGCCTTACTCCATCATCCTGCCTCCCTTTTGTCTCTCTTCTTTTGCAAGCTTCTTTTCTCTACTCTTTTACCACATACATACTCCCCATTATCTTTTTCCTTCTTCATGGTTATCTCTCATTCGCTCTTCACTTCATTTTCAGTCCATTTGTCCCTTCTCCTCCCCCTTGGCCCTTCCCATCTTTAAAGTCTTATTAAACACCTATTATATATAAGGCACTCAAAAGAAATCAAATTATGAACCTCAAGGAAAAGAAAATCTAACTAAACAAATGGAACACTGACATGTTAATATAATTCTTCAGTAAGTGTCTGGAATATGTCTCCAACTATTTCTGCTACCCGTTCTTCCTGGCCTTGCCACCCTTATTGGTCTCCATTCCTAGCAACAACAGCTCATTTTCATCTGGCCATTAAAAGGTACCTCAGCTTTGAGTTTGTGATCTTGGGATCCAACCACAAGCTAGGCCAGCTCTGCTACTTGCCAGCAGAGCAACTTTGGGCAAATTAAGCCTCAGCTTTCTCACTGGAAAAGCTGAAATTATAATAGTGTTTCATTCTTAGGACTATTGTTAGATTTAGAGATAATGTATAATATACGAAGCATGTACCTCATATAGGAGTGATGCTCAATTAACAGAACTATGCTAATGATAACCATAATATATCATACAGTATTGAGTTATATTTTACATTTTATGTTTGCAAATCATATTTGAAATTAACACTAAATGAAACTGCTTATATACCACACGGTTTTTGATAGTGGTGGGGTAGGTAGGGAAGTTATCCTATTTCATGGGAACCGGCATAGGAGAATTTTGCCTGAATATGGATGGCTATGTGCCAAGATCCCATCCTTTATCCCCTTAACCTCCCACTTTTTGCCTTCCAAAGACTAGGGAAAGTATGCCTTCTCAAATAAAAAGGCTCAAGAGTCTGTGTTCTTTATGTTTAAATTTAGTTCCAAGCTATAAATTTCTACTTTACCCTGGGATGTGGGCTGCTTTCTGTTAAGAAAATCCCATGAAAGGGTCAGGCTAGTGTTTTCTCCAGAATTGTGTTTTGGGTATGCTATTGGCACTAACAGTTCCTATGGTTACACAGTCTGTTAGCCAGAGCACTTTCTGTGAACAGGCAGGGAAGTAGAAATCAGAGAAGAGGTTGTGGGCAAATGCCCAGCAAGTAGTCTTGCCAAGGAAAAGCAATGGGGTAGGAAAGATGGATGAAAGAATGGCTTGTGAAATAGAGACAAGCAAAGGCAGGAGGAATAATAACCAGGCTTTAAAAGGGCTCTGGAAGTAAAGGAGGAAAGAAAGAATTTACCATAAAAGAACACAGGGATTTAAAAATACAATAATTATTAATACAAAGATAGATCACAATGAACTTTAAGTTCCTAAATTATTATGTAGAGAAGAAAGATTATACATTTTGTGGACTTGAGGCATTTGGAGTTATTTTATAGCTCCACACATTTTTTGCATTAAAATTTGGAATTCATATCTGATGATATAGATTCTCCTATACTTCCAACTCCAGAGAAATGGTTCTTCAGTTTTTGGAGCCATGAGACGCTTCTAAGAATCTGATGAGAGTTGTGGACCCTCCTATTTGGGAAAAAAACACACACTTACAAACAAAATATTACACATAAAACTTTACTCATTTATAGATATGAACATGATAAAGCTTATTCATGGGCTCCAATATTCTCAAATAAAGAAACTGGAGGAAAATCTTTCACCCTCATTATACTGATGTTTTAGATAAAATAAATCATTATTTTCAGAAATGAATCATGATAATCTCAAATGGTAAATATTGGGAAAGACAGTTATCACTGAATCCTAAATTCTAAGAAAGTATTAAAGCTTCACTCTGTTTATGTGATAATAAATTAAATACAACATCAATAAGACTGTCAGCTTGATTTGACAGCCTCTGCTTGTGTGTTTTCTATATGGGCCTGAATTGGGTCAAGAAAAATGAAAACTGTACATTTTAGTTGATCTACTTTGGACATAAGAGGAAGGACAGAGAGAAAGGGGGGCAGAAAGGGACTGTGAATTGGAGACGGATTTATAAACCTCTGATTATGGTGGATAAATGATGAACACAAGAAATTCAGAGAAATAAAATCAGGAAATCTCCAAACACATAACTGACCCGATATAAGGGCTCTGCAGAATATAAATATTAAGACTCAAAAGTGAAATCTGAAGAACCACGAATTGCTAAATGAAGTGTAGGATTCCAGGTTGAATCATAGAACAAAAATTGTTCATCAATGAAAAACCTAGGAAAATCTTAATAAAGTCTGTGGTTCAGTGAATAGTACTGTACCAAGTTTAATTTATTAATTTTCATAAATATCACTGTATACAAGATGTTTAGACTGGGGGAAACTGAGAACTGTTTTTGTAACACTTTTATAAATCTAAAATTATTCCAAGATAAAAAGTTAAAAAATTTTTTTAAGAATCCTAAATGGAGGAACTAAGACAGATCTTGAAAAAGTCATCAAATCATCAAATGTGATTTCAGAAAACTAGGAGCTAACCCATCAGACTTTGAAAGAAAGATTCTACCTGATTCCTCAGTAAATCTCCTCTCTCATTTCATTTCCTGTATTATCATAGTCCTACTTTATATTTACCTTGGGCCCTATGACCCGGCTTCTTTTCATTCATGATGAAAGCAAAGTGCCTGGATGACCATAATTCAGTCTTTTATATTTTTGAGTTAGCGTTTCTATTTACTGAAGCAAAAAGATTCCTCTTAAACCCTTAGCAAAAACTAAAGTAATCCAGCAATTAATCATTTCCATGCTGTTCAAACTTGCTTCCGAATTACAGTTTGTCCTAAGATCCTGTCTATACACAGTCAGTTTAATTAGATGGGAAAATATCTAATACATGTTATTAAATGGATGCCTTGGTGTGTGAGCAGTAGGGGAAGAAAATACTGCTTTTTCAACGTTTAAGCCATTATTTTGTCTGGCTTACTAAAAACAGATTCCATTGAATGTATCTATGCAATCCAATACAACAAATGTTTTGAGAGTCTTTTATGAGCCATGTGCTGAGCTGAATGATGGGAAAACAAGGCTGACTAAAATGAAATATCTGACTTCAAGGAGATTCCATTTGGGAGAGCACACAGACAAGAAAAGAGTTAATTTTGATGGCTAAGTGCTATCAGAGAAGTACACACAGGGTCTCACAGAATGGAAATGTACGAAAAAAAGTGTCAGGACTAAGGCCAAATGCCTGCTCAATCATTCTTCTGTCCAGTTGAACACCTGTAAAACATTCTAAAATGGTGTTTTCTCCGTGGCTTTTTAAAAAAGATGTTTTTTCCCCTACACACAAGGATCTTTAAATAATTGTCCTACACTAGACACAATGCACCTATGACATGTAATTTTCTGTGAAACACATTGTTGCATTTTTTGTCTAACATGTTATTTTCCCAATGACTATTTATCATCTGCTCTGTGTTTGTCTAATGAACAAAAGTGTGAGGCAATGAAATAAACCTCAGTGAAACAATGAAAAGGCAACCATGCATCATCGATTTAGCAGGGGAACAAAAATAACATGAAAAGAACACAGACATTCAGTTGCCTCTGAACACCAGGAAAAGGCAACTGTATCTCTCAACTAGCTAATAACATCAACTCTGCCAACTAGTTGGAACCACTGAGGGAAAAAACAGTCAGCCATAATTTAATACAAAATAAAAAAACTATTTGGCTGTTTTCAGGGGTTCCAACAGTACGCAGTCAATCAAGAAGCCATCAAAGGAGCCGTAATAAGATTTCACATGTGTCTACACACAGTAATTTCTCCCTCCACTAGTTCAACCAAGGAAAAGATATTACTATTTTAATATACTGAATAAAAATCTCAAACTACTATTCTGTATCTATAGGATTTTGTTATGGCCACTCTGGCTGCCCCAACAAACCACCACAAACTACACAGACTAAACAGAAATTCATTCCCCACAGTTCTGGAGGCTGAGAAATCTAGGATCAAGGTACTGGGGAAAATAGTTTCATTTTAAGGCCTCCTCTCTTGGTTTATAACTAGCCATCATCTCACTGTGTGTTCATATTGCCTCTTCTTTGTGAACTGGGGTAGGGGGCTAGCTCTCTAATATCTCTTCTCATAAGGACACTAATACTATCAGATCAGGGTCCTCCCCATATAACTTCATTTAACCTTAATTACTTCCTTAAAGGCTCATCTCCAAATATAGCCACAATGGAAGTTTTCAACATATGAATATGAGGGGGACAGAAATATTCAGTTCTTAACATCTCACAAAAGAAGGAGTTGGTGAAGGTGCTAAAGAATGCAAAACATTAGTTGAAAATAATATATAAAACTATAGGTTAAAAAGTTAGTTCTTGGACACACATCTTCTAAAAGCAGTGTCAACTACAGCAACATTTCTAGAGATGTCAATGCCTTAGGCATACATTCCTGATTGTCAGAACGAATAGTATGTTCTGGGAAACTCACATATCACACGTAATAGGAAGTAATGTAGTTCTACAAAAAATAAATGCAGTGGATTGAATCAGGGCTAGAAAAAGCCCAGTGGATGCAAAGAAGGTGCTAGGAGAAGAATAATATTCTTCAAGAGAACATTTAAAAATCTGAGAAATTATAACTTTCTCAACTTACATTTGAATTAAAATAGCATGTTGATGAATTTCTGAAAGTAGGTTTGGAAGCACATTTAAAGGCACCTTAAGAGGAGCTATGGGCTTCTTTCCAGGTGGCTCAGTGGTAAAGAATCCACCTGCAATGCAGGAAACCCAGGCTCCACCCCTGGGTTGGGAAGATCCCCTGGAGGAGGGAATGGCTGCTCACTCCCGTGTTCTTGCCTGGAGAATCCCAGACAGTGGAGCCTGGCAGGTGATAGTCCACAGGGTCACAAGATATTCTTAGGTCCACATCAATACCATTTTCAAATGGAAAATGAAAAAATTATTCTTCAGAAAAACATTATGTATTTCATGACCATTTACTGAATATTTACCATATGCCAGGACTAGGCTTTGAGTTTAAGTTAATCATATCAGAGTCAGCATAAGATGCTTCTGTACAAAGCAACGATGAATCCATAGACATTTTTGCAAAGCTGAAGTTTCTACCAGTTAATAATATTTGTACTCACTTACCCAACTTATTAATTTTTTAGTCTAATTTCTATCTCTTCCATATGTTAGGAGGTAAAAGATGCCTTCTTTGACATTGGAGTTTACTTACAGGTATGTACTGATTTAAAGATGTGGTAAAAGGTAAATACAAACAAGGAAGGTGTAGTGCTATGGATTTATTTTCTGTGTGCAGCTTCTTGGCTCATATACATGGTAACTGACTGCTTTGTGCTATTAGGCTAATGTACAGTGATGGATGATAAAGATACAGTCTTGGTTATGGCGGCAGCTATCAAATGATGGTAGGCAATTGCTATGATCAAATACAGCAATTTCACAAAGAATAATTCACTAAAGGAGATTCCATAACATAGTACTATCTTAATGTGATTGAAAGATCACACAATCTTCGCGTACTAGACCACTTGGAGGTGAACATGCTGTGTACTAGTATAATGGCTGCATAGTGTTTCTGCTGTTAACAGCTATCTGTAGCTGGAAAAAAGTTTAGAAAGGCAGTTCATAAGTGATATTTTTCTTATTAGAAAATATAGGGACTTTAAGAAAAGATAAAGCTTAGTAATTAAGAGCACTGATGGGGGAGGCAGGATAATATCTGAAATTATGTGATCAAAATAGAGTTGGATTTGGAAGTAAAGGACTGAATTCTAGACTTAAATTTAACAAGCTGAGCAGACTGAAAGCTCTCTGAACCTAGACCAGGGTGTGGGATATGGTTGATAGCAAGGGATGGCACAGAGTCGACATAGGGCTCACCAATGAGACTATGTAATTGGGAACTTTCATACATCCTTAATTAATCATTTGTTAAAATTTATTGAGGAAGGCCACATTATGTTAAAATATTTCCACATATCAAAACCACACTTTCAAGCTGGGTTTATTTCCAAGTCTTTCAGGCAAGACAGTTACATTCTTTGCAACCCCATGGACTGTAGCCTGCCAGGCTCCACTGTCCATGGAATTCTCCAGGCAAGTTTACTAGACTGGGTAGCCAATCGAAACCAGGTCTCCCACATTGCAGGCAGATTCTTTACAGTCTCAGCCAGCAGGAAAGTTCAAGAATACTGGAATGGGTAGCCATTTCCTTCTCCTGAGGCTCTTCTTGACCCAAGGATCAAACTGGGGTCTCCTACACTGCAAATGGATTCTTTACCATCTGAGCTACCAGGGAATCCCTTACATTCTTTCTTATGTTAATTTCACAACTGAAGTCAGAGGAATGGCTCCATGGGAGTCTTGGGGGTCAGTGAATATTGCTAAATATATATTTCTGGCCCAAAGAACCCTTAACATTAAGAAGAATTACTTGGTTTTTATATACAAAAAACAAACAAACACATTTTACATCACTGAAACACAGTTAAGAGAAATTTATATCAAATAATTCTTACATATGAGAGAAAATGTATGAAAAGCACCTTCATTAAAAATTAGGAGTGTGCAATTAACATATACATACTGCTGTATGTAAAATAGATAATCAACAAGGAAGCACTTGTTGAGTAGCACAGGAATGCTACTCAGTATTCTATAATAGCCTAAATGGGAAAAGAATCTGAAAAAGAGTAGATATATGAACATATATATAACTAAATCATTTTGTTGTACACTCAAAACTAGCATAACATTGTAAATCAACTATACTCCATTATAAAATAAAAATTAAATTAAAGAAGGCAAGGATATTCTTGGATTGGAAGAAACAGTATTGTAAAAACGACTATACTACCCAAGCAATCTACAAATTCAATGCATGCATAAATGGTCTCTCAGTTGTGTACAACTATTTGTGACCCCATGGACTGCAGCCCCATAGACTGTAGGCTCCTCTGTCTGTGGTATTTTCCAAGCAAGAATACTGGAGTGTGTTGCTATTTCCTTATTCAGTGGTAGTCGCTCAGTTGTGTCTGACTCTTTGCAACTCCATGAACTGTAGCCTTCCAGGCTTCTCTGTCCATGGGAATTCCCAGGCAAGAATACTGGAGTGGGTTGCCATTTTCTGCTCCAGGGAGTCTACCAGACTCAAGGATCAAACCTGGATCTCCTGCATTGCAGACAGATTCTTTACCATCTGAGCCACCAGGGAAGATCCTCCTTATCCAGGGGATCTTCCTAACCCATGCATCTCCTGCATTGGCAGACAGATTCTTTACCACTGCATCACCTGGGAAGCCCCACAGAGTCAATGCAATCCCTATCAAATTACCGTTTTGGGGGGCATTTTTCACAGAATTAGAGAAAACTGTACAATTTGCATGCAAATACAAAAGATGCTGAGTAGCCAAAGCAATCCCCAGAAAGAAAAACAGAGCTGGAGGAATCAGGCTCCCTGACGTCAGACAAAGCTACCATTACTACATGGTACTGGTACAGAAACACAAATATAGATCAATGGAAGAGAATAGAAATTTTATTTTATTTTATTTTTTTAATTACTTTTTTTTAATACTTTATTTTACTTTACAATACTCTATTGGCTTTGCCATACATCGACATGAATCCACCACAGGTGTACACGAGCTCCCAATCCTGAATCCCCCTCCCACCTCCCAACCCTCAACGTCTTTCTGGATCATCTCCGTGCACCAGCCCCAAGTATCCTGCATCCTGCATCTAACATAGACCAGCGCCTCGTTTCTTACATGATAGTATACATGGAACAGAATAGAAATTTTAAAGACAAACCCATGCCCCTGCGTCCACCTAATCTATGACAAAGGAGGTAAGAATATACAATGGGGAAAAGACAGTTTTTTCGATGTGCAATGCTGGGAAAACTGGACAGCTACGTATAAAAGAGTAAAATTAGAATGCTCCCTAAGACTGTACACAAAAATAAACTCAAAATGGATTAAAGATAGACATGTAATGCCAGACACTATAAAACTCTTAGAGGAAAACATAGGCAGAACACTTTTGGACATAAATTGCAGTAATATCTTTTTGGATCCACCTAAAAATGAAAATAAAAACCAAAACAAAAATATCAGACTTCTGAAACTTAGAAGCTTTTGCACTGCAAAGGAAACTATTAACAAAATGAAAAGACAACCCTCGTAAAGGGAGAAAACATTTGCAAATGAAGTAACAAAGAAGGGATTAATCTATAAAATATAGAAAGAGTTCATGCAGCTCATTATCAAAAAAAAACAAACCACCCAATCAAAAAATGGGCAGAAAAAAGATAAAGACATTTCTCCAAAGATGACATACAGATAGCCAAAAAAGCACCTGAAAAGATGCTTGACATCACTAATTGCTAGAGAAATGCAAACCCAAACGACACTGTGTGCTTAGTCATTCAGTTATGTCTGACTCTTTATGACGCCAAGGACTGTACCCTGCCAGGTTCCTCTGTCCGTGAGATTTCTCAGGACAGAAACTACAATGAGGTAGCACCTTACCAAAGTCAGAATGGCCATTATCAAAAAATCCACAAACAACAATGGAGAGGGTGGGGAGAAAAGGGCGCCTTCCTACACTGTTGGTGGGAATGTAAACTGATACAGACACTATGGAAAAACAGTAATGGAGACTCCTGAAAAAAATGAAAAGCAGAACTACCATATGACCTTGCGATCCCACTACTAGGCATATCTCTGGAGAAAACCACAATTTGAAAAGATACATGTACCACAATATTCATTGCAGCACTATTTACAATAGCCAGGACAAAAAAGCAACCCAAATGTTCATCAAAAGAAGAAGAACGGATAAAGATGTGGTATATGTATATAATGGAATATTACAAATTGATGCCATTTGCAGCAACATTAATGGACCTAGAGATAGTCGTACTGAGTGAAGTCAGTCAGATACAGAAGGACAAATGATATTGCTTATTTGTGGAATCTAAAAAAAGGGTATAAATGAACTAATGTCGAAAACAGAAGTATAGTCACAGATGTAGAAAACAAACTTATGGTTACCAGGGGATAAAGAGGAGTAGGAATAAACTGGGAGATTGGGATTGACATATATACACATTCAGTTCAGTTCAGTTGAGTTTAGTCACTCAATCGTGCCCGACTCTTAGCAACCCCATGGACTGCAGCACACCAGGCCTCCCTGTCCATCAGCAATTCCCGGAGTTTACTCAAACTTACATCCATTGAGTTAGTGATGCCATCCAACCATCTCACCCTCTGTCTTCCCCTTCTCTTCTCACCTTTAATCTTTCCCAGCATCAGGGTCTTTTCAAATGAGTCAGCTCTTCACATCAGGCGGCCAAAGTACTGGAGTTTCAGCTTCAACATCAGTCCTTCCAATAAANTTTTTGCCATACATTGACATGAATCAGCCGTGGGTGTACATGTGTCCCCCATCTGAAACCCCCCTCCACCTCCCTCCCCATCCCATCCCTCAGGGTCATCCCAGTGCACCAGCCCTGAGCACCCTGTCTCATGCATTGAACCTGGACTGGTGATCTGTTTCATCTATGGTAACATATATGTTTCAGTGCTATTCTCTCACATCATCCCACCCTCGCCTTCTCCCACAGAGTCCAAAGGTCTGTTCTTTACATCTGTGTCTCTTTTGCTGTCTCACATATAGGGTCATTGTTACCATCTTTCTAAGTACTTCATTTCTTTTTATTGATGAATAATATTTCATTATG
Organism: Neotragus pygmaeus; assembly: GCA_006410875.1. Lineage (NCBI taxonomy): Eukaryota > Metazoa > Chordata > Mammalia > Artiodactyla > Bovidae > Neotragus > Neotragus pygmaeus. The sequence goes on along the minus strand of SJYV01029207.1, from coordinate 100,780 downwards.
GAAGAGATAATCAAGATGGAAGAGTAGGCAGACTGAACTCACATTCCCTTCCAGGCATACCAAAACAACTACTTCTAGAGTAACTGTGAAAATGACCTGAAGACTAGCAGAAAGGATTTTCCACAAGTAAGATATAAACAAAAAGCACAGCAGACATGGAGCAGGGGCAGAGATGCGGTCGAGTCAGGACCCACACTCCTAAGCTAGGAACAGGAGGGCTATCACAACCACGGTGGTCCTTCCAGAGAGGAGTCCAAGCCCTACATCAGGTTCCATAGCTCAGAGGTCCTGAACCCAGTAAGTCAGGTTTGAAAACCATCAGAGCTTGTTTGGGAGTACCCAAAGGTTACAAGAGACTGTTCTTAAATGGCACACACAAAATTTCACATGTTCTGACTCTCAGAGCAGAGGCAGTTATTTGAAAGGTGCTTAGATCAAACCCAAGTGCTGACCATGAAGAGCCTCCCAGAGATGTAAGTGGCAGCTGGGACTCTTCCCAGGGACTGAGAGACAGTAATGGCCTAGCCATTTTGGGCATCTCATTCTACCATGATAACAGAATGCTGGCAAGTGACATTTTTCCCCTCTTGCCTTTTAGCACTGCAGGCCTGCCCCACTCCCTGCAGGCCTACAGAATCACATACTACCAAACTGCATGGCCAGATGCACAAGCAGCCAGCCCCAACCTTCGGTACATCTGCAGCCAATAGACAAGCAAGGGCCTCACAAAACTGCCACCTCCTAGCAGACTCATGGCAGTTGGCCCCATCACAACAAGAGTGCACACACACAGCTTATAGCTTACAGAGGGGACACACTGAGAGTTTTCAACTCAGGTGAGCAAAAGGGGAGTGTGATTTGGGGTCCCATAGAAGAATTCACACATAAAGTCAATTCTCCAAGATTGGAGATGTGATAGACCTACCAAACACATACAAACAAACACAGAAATTTAGGCAAAATGAAGAGACAGAGAAATATGTTCCAATAAGGAATAAGACAAAACCTTAGAAAAAGAGCCAAAATAAATAGAGATAAGCAACCTACCTGACAAATAATTCAAAGTAACATTCATAAAAATGATCACTGATCTTATGAGAAGAATGGATGACCACAGTGATAACTTTAATAAAGAACTTGGAAATATGAAAAAGAATGAACCAGAGCTGGAGAATATGACAACTGAATAAAAAACACACTAGAGGAAATTGACAGAAGATTAGATGATATGGAAGAATGAAACAGTGATCCAGAACACAGGGTAGTGGAAATCATTCAAGCTGAACAGAAAAAGGAAGAAAAAAATTTAATGAGAAAAGTTTAACTAAAATGTTAACAATTAAATATGAGATAATCTTTCAAGCAATGACAGAAAAGCAACTATTTATTCAAAAAGGAACTTCCACAAGACTATTAGCTAGTAAAGACAAATGTATCCTATTTTTCATTGCAGCACTATTTACAATAGCTATAACATGGCAGCAACCTAGATGTCCATTGACAGATGAATGGATAAAGAAGTTGTGGTACATACACACTATGGAATATTACCCAGCCACGAAAAGGATCTCATTTGAGTCAGTTCTAATGAGGTGGAAGAACCTAGAGCCTATCATACAGAGTGAAGTAAGTCAGAAAGAGAAGAATAAGTATCATATACTAACACATATATACAGAATCTAGAAAAATGGTATTGAGGAATTTATTTGCAGGGCAGCAATGGAGAAACAGACACAGAGAACAGACTTATAGACACAGGGAGAGGGGAGGAAAGGGTGAGATGTATGGAGAGAGTGACATGGAAACTTATATTACCATACGTAAAACAGATAGCCAATGGGAATTTGCTATATATCTCAGGAAACTCAAAAAGGGGCTCTGTATCAACCTAGAGGGGTGGGATGGGGAGGGAGATGAGAGGGAAGTTCAAAAGGGAGGGGATATATGTATACCTATGGCTGAGTCATGGTGAGGTTTGACGGAAAACAACACAATTCTGTAAAGCAATTATCATTCAATTAAAAAATAAATTAAGAAAAAAGACAATCAGCTAACTTTTCAGTAGGAATTTTTCATGCCAGAAGGAAGTGACATGATATAGTCATGGTGTTGAAAGCACAAGAAACCTACAAACAAGAATGTTTTATCCAGCAAGGTTATCATTCAGAATTGAAAAAGAGATAAATAGTTTTACAGCTAAGCAAATGCTAACAGAGTCCATCACCAACAAATCAGCCTTCAAGAAAATGTTAAAGGGACTTATCTAAGTGGAAAAGTAAAGATCAATATGAGAAATAAGAAAATTATAACAAGAAAAACCTCACTGGTAAAAGTAAATATATAGTATAGGTAGTGGATCAACTATTTATAAAGCTAGCAAGAAAGTTAAAAAACAAAAGTAATATAATAATCTTATCTATAATAAGTAAAGAATATACAAAATCAAAAAATGTAAAATATGACATCAAAAACAAAATATGGGGGCATGGCAAAAATATAGGGCTGTTAGAATGTGTTCAAGCTTAAGAAATTATTAACTTAGGATAGGTATATATACATAAGTTGTTATATATGAACCTCACGGTAACCAAAACCTAATAATCTATAATAGATACACAAAAAATCCAAACTTAGAAATAAAGATACTCATCAAATCATAAGGAACAGAGCAAGAGAAAATCAACAGAATAGAAAAGAATTACAAAAATAACCAAGAAAAAAACTAACAAAACAGCAAAAGAATAAAGGAATAGAGAGGAACTACAAAATAATCCAGAAAAAAATTAACAAAATGGCAAAAAGGGCACACCTATTAAGGATGAGACAGAGTGCTCAGGGCTGGTACACTGGGATGACCCTGACGGACGGGATGGGGAGGGGGTTCAGGATGGGAAACACATGTATACCCATGGCTGATTCATGTCAATGTATGGCAAAAACCACTACAATATTTAAAGTAATTTGCCTCCAATTAAAATAAGTAAATTAATTTAAAAAATAAAATTAAAAAAAATAAAATGAAAATGGGTTAAGTGCTCCAATCAAAAAACATACAGTGGCTTAATGGATTTTTAAAAAAAGCAAGACCCATGTATATACTGCCTAAAAAAGACTTACCACGGATCGAAGGACACACATGAACCAAAAGAGTGGGTATGGGAAAATATATTCCAAGCAAATGAAAAGAAAGCTGGGACAACAATGCTTACATCAGACAATATAGACTTTATAGCAAAAACTGTAACAAGAGACAAAAGAGGCAGCAATAATAAAGGTATCAACACAACAAGAAATTACAAGACTTACAAATATTGCACCCAACCTAAGATACCTAAATTTATAAAGGAAATATTAACCTATATGAAAACTGACATGAACAGAAGAACAGTAAAGAACTTTACTCAACTTAACCTCTGGAAAGATCATCCAGACATAAAATCAATAAAGAAATACTGGCCCTTAAATGACACATTAGACTAAGAACTTCCCTGGTGGTCAAATGGTTCAGAATCTGCCTAGTAATGCAGAGGACATGTGTTTGATTCCTAGTTGGGGAACTAAGATCCCACATGTCACTGAGCAACTAAACTCTTGCACCACAACTACTGAGCCCATACACTCTGGAGCCCATGTGCCACAACTAGAGAGTCTGTGCACCTGCAGTGAAGATCCCACATGATGCAACTAAGATCCTGCATGCCACAAGTAAGATCTGACATGGCCAAATAAATAAACAATAATAAGATATTTTTTAAATGACACATTGACTAAATTGATTTTATAGATATATACCAAAACACTCTATTGAAACATACCAGAATACACATTCTTTTAAGTTCACATGGAACATTCTCCAGGATATATTAGGCCATAAACAACTCTCAGTAAAATTTAGAAGATTGAAATCATACCACGTATCTTCTCTGACCAAAATGGTATGAGGCCAGAAATTAAATACAAGAAAAAACTGAATAAAAAGCTCAAACATATAGCCTAAACGACATGCTACTAAACAACCAATGGGTCACTGAGGAAATAAAAAAATGAAATTTAAGACTGAACAAATGAAAATGTAAACACATTTTAAAATCTATGAGACACAGCAAAAGCAGGTCTAAGTGGGAAGTGTATACTGATACAGGTTCATTTCAAGAAATAAACAGAAAACTCAAATAATAATCCAACCTCACACCTGNAAAAAAATGAAATTTAAGACTGAACAAAAAAAAAAAATAAGACTGAACAAATGAAAATGTAAACACATTTTAAAATCTATGAGACACAGCAAAAGCAGGTCTAAGTGGGAAGTGTATACTGATACAGGTTCATTTCAAGAAATAAACAGAAAACTCAAATAATAATCCAACCTCACACCTGGAGGAAACAGGAAAAGAAGGACAAACAAAACCCAAACTCAGTAGAAGAAAGGAACTAACATATACCCAAGTAGAAATAAAAGACACACACACAAACACACACAAACAAATTATTCTTTGACCTTCAGTCAGACTCATCACGAAAAAGAGAAGTCCCAAACGAAAAAGAGAAGTCCCAAATGAAAAGTCAAAAATAAAAGAGGAGTTACAACCAACACCACAGAAACATGAAGGATCATAAGAGACTACTATACACAATGCCATGCATACTCAGCCATGTCCGAGTCTTTGCAACCCCATGGGCTACAGCCCACCAGGCTCCTCTGTCCATGGGATTTTCCAGGCAAGAATAATGGGATGAGTGGCCATTTCCTTCTCCAGGGAATTTTCCCAATCCAAAGATGAAACCCATATTTCCTGCGTCTCCTGCACTGTAGGTGGATTTTTCGCCACTGAGCCACCTGAGAAGCCCACTACAAACAATTAAATGCCAACAAACCATATATCCTAGTAGAAATGGATACTATCATTCCTAAAAATGTACGTCTCTTAAGACTGAATAAGGAAGAAATAGAAAATCTGAACATATAAATCACTAGTAATGAAATTCAATCAGTAATAAAAAAAATTCCCAACAGACAAAATTCCAGAAATAGGGATTTCCCAGATAGACTAGTGGCTAAGACACCACACTCCCAATGCAGGAGGTTCAGGTCAATCCCTGGTCAAGGAACTAGATCCCGTATGCCACAACTAAGACCCATCACAGACAAGTAAATGCATGGCAAAACCAATACAGTATTGTAAAGTAAAAAAATAAAATTTAAATTAAAAATAAATAAATAAATAAAATTAAAAAAAATAAACTTTATTAAAAAAAAANGTCAATCCCTGGTCAAGGAACTAGATCCCGTATGCCACAACTAAGACCCATCACAGACAAGTAAATGTATGGCAAAACCAATACAGTATTGTAAAGTAAAAAAATAAAATTTAAATTAAAAATAAATAAATAAATAAAATTAAAAAAAATAAAATAAAAGTAAAACCCAAAGGGGGAAAAAAAAAATTCCAGAAACAGTTTCACAGATAAACATGACCAAGCATTTACAGAAGTGTAAAAACTTACCCTTTTCAAACTACTCCAAAAAAGTTTCAAGGAATGTTTCCAAACTCATTCTACGAGGCCAGCCCTGATTCAAACACCAGATAAAGACACCACACACACACACACACACACACACACACACAAAATTACAGATCAGTATTACTGATGACCTCAATATCACTGATGAGTATCAATGTAAAAATCCTCAATATCATATTAACAAGCCAAATTTAAAAATATATTAAAAGGATCATATATTATGTTCAAGGGGAATTTATCCCAGGGATGCAAGGATGGTTCAATAATAATGAATTTATGTGATATACTACATTAACAAAATGAAAGATAAAAATAATCACCTCACTGGATGTAAAAAAGATTTTAACAAAATTTATCATCCATTCATGACAAATGCTCTCAACAAAGTGAGTATACAAGGATCATACTCCAACATAATACAGCCCATACGTGACAAATCCACCATATGGATCATACTCAACAGAGACAAACTGAAAACATTTCCACTAAGATTAGAAACAGGGAAATGATGCATACTCTGACATTTTTATTCAACAAACTATTGGAAGTCCTAGCCACAGCAATCAGACAAAAATGAGACATAAATGAAACAGAAAATAAATGAGACATCTAAGGTAGAATGGAACAGGTAAAACTGTCACTATTTGCAGACGACATTGTATTACATATAGAAAACATTGAGAGTTCCACCAAAAAACTATCAGAATATATGGATTCAGTAAATTTGAAGAATAAAAAATTAATATACATATATCTGTGGCATTTCTATGCATTAATAACACACTATCAGAAAGAGAAATTAGGAAAAGAATCCCTTTTACAATGACATGAAAAAGAATAAAATCCTAGTATAANCACACACACAAACACACACAAACAAATTATTCTTTGACCTTCAGTCAGACTCATCACGAAAAAGAGAAGTCCCAAACGAAAAAGAGAAGTCCCAAATGAAAAGTCAAAAATAAAAGAGGAGTTACAACCAACACCACAGAAACATGAAGGATCATAAGAGACTACTATACACAATGCCATGCATACTCAGCCATGTCCGAGTCTTTGCAACCCCATGGGCTACAGCCCACCAGGCTCCTCTGTCCATGGGATTTTCCAGGCAAGAATAATGGGATGAGTGGCCATTTCCTTCTCCAGGGAATTTTCCCAATCCAAAGATGAAACCCATATTTCCTGCGTCTCCTGCACTGTAGGTGGATTTTTCGCCACTGAGCCACCTGAGAAGCCCACTACAAACAATTAAATGCCAACAAACCATATATCCTAGTAGAAATGGATACTATCATTCCTAAAAATGTACGTCTCTTAAGACTGAATAAGGAAGAAATAGAAAATCTGAACATATAAATCACTAGTAATGAAATTCAATCAGTAATAAAAAAATTCCCAACAGACAAAATTCCAGAAATAGGGATTTCCCAGATAGACTAGTGGCTAAGACACCACACTCCCAATGAAGGAGGTTCAGGTCAATCCCTGGTCAAGGAACTAGATCCCGTATGCCACAACTAAGACCCATCACAGACAAGTAAATGTATGGCAAAACCAATACAGTATTGTAAAGTAAAAAAATAAAATTTAAATTAAAAATAAATAAATAAATAAAATTAAAAAAAATAAAATAAAAGTAAAACCCAAAGGGGGAAAAAAAAAATTCCAGAAACAGTTTCACAGATAAACATGACCAAGCATTTACAGAAGTGTAAAAACTTACCCTTTTCAAACTACTCCAAAAAAGTTTCAAGGAATGTTTCCAAACTCATTCTACGAGGCCAGCCCTGATTCAAACACCAGATAAAGACACCACACACACACACACACACACACACACACAAAATTACAGATCAGTATTACTGATGACCTCAATATCACTGATGAGTATCAATGTAAAAATCCTCAATATCATATTAACAAGCCAAATTTAAAAATATATTAAAAGGATCATATATTATGTTCAAGGGGAATTTATCCCAGGGATGCAAGGATGGTTCAATAATAATGAATTTATGTGATATACTACATTAACAAAATGAAAGATAAAAATAATCACCTCACTGGATGTAAAAAAGATTTTAACAAAATTTATCATCCATTCATGACAAATGCTCTCAACAAAGTGAGTATACAAGGATCATACTCCAACATAATACAGCCCATACGTGACAAATCCACCATATGGATCATACTCAACAGAGACAAACTGAAAACATTTCCACTAAGATTAGAAACAGGGAAATGATGCATACTCTGACATTTTTATTCAACAAACTATTGGAAGTCCTAGCCACAGCAATCAGACAAAAATGAGACATAAATGAAACAAAATAAATGAGACATCTAAGGTAGAATGGAACAGGTAAAACTGTCACTATTTGCAGACGACATTGTATTACATATAGAAAACATTGAGAGTTCCACCAAAAAACTATCAGAATATATGGATTCAGTAAATTTGAAGAATAAAAAATTAATATACATATATCTGTGGCATTTCTATGCATTAATAACACACTATCAGAAAGAGAAATTAGGAAAAGAATCCCTTTTACAATGACATGAAAAAGAATAAAATCCTAGTATAAAGCTAATTAAGAGGAAAAAATCATGAAAGTATCTTTTAGCAAACACTGGGCTGTGAATTTAAAATACTGACATCTAGTGTTGAAATACAGTGACATAAATTTATTAAAATAAAAATGTAACAGATATTCATCTGCAAAAAATAAATCTAACCAAGGAAGTGAAGGACCTATGCTCTGTAAATTCTAAGATACTTATGAGAGAAACTGGAGATGACACAAACAAATAGAAAAATATACTGTGTTGACAGACTGGAAGAATTAATATCATTAAAGTGTCTATACTACCTGAGGTAATGGAGAGATTAAATGCAATACCTATCAAAGTACCAATGACATTCTTCAAATAATTAGAACAAATAATCCTAAAATTTGTATGGAACCTCAAAAGACAAAATAGACAAAGCAATCTTGGGAAAGAAGGATAAAGCTTGAGGTTACATGACCCCTGACTTCAGACTATGCTACAAAACTACAGTAATCAAAATAATATGGTACTAACACAAAATGATATATACATAGATCAGTGGGAGAGAATAGAAAGCCCAGAAATAAACACGTTTACATGGTCAAGCAGTCTATGACAAAGGAGGCAAGATTATACAACAGGGAAAAGATGATGTCTTCAATAAGTGATGTTGAGAAAATTATATTGCTTCATGAAAAATAATGAAACTCAATCACTGTTCATACTATATATAAAAATAAAATCAAAATCATTAAATACTAAAATGTAAGATCTGAAACCCCAAAATTATGAGAAGAAAACAGGCAGTATGCTCTTCAGCATAGGTCTCAGTAATATTTTTTTGGATGTGTCTCCCAAAACAAGAGAAACAAAAATAAATAAACTGAATTACACCCAACTAAAAAGGAAATCGTCAAGGAAACAAAAAGGCAGCCTACTAAGTGGGAAATGCTTGCAAATGATACATTTGTTAGGGAGTTAAAGTCAAAAATACATAAAGTACTCATACAATTCAGTATCAAAATAAAACCAAGTAGTTGGGTTAAAAATGGGCAGGAGAGCTTGAACAGACATTTTTCCAAATAGACATACATGTGGCCTAAAGATATATGAAAAAATGACCAACATCAGTAATCACCAGGGAAAAGCACATTTAAACCGTGCAATACAATGAGCTATCACCTCCCACCTGACTGAATAGCTGTCAATAAAAAGACAACATATAACAAGAGTTGGCAAGGATGTGGAAAAAAGGAAATATTCCTATATGGTTGGTGGCACTGTAAATTAGTGCACCAATCCTAGAAAACAATACAGAGATTCCTCAAAAAACTAAAAACAGAACTATCATATGACCCAGAAATTTTACTCCTGTGTATTTCCCTGAAGAAAATAAAAAAGCACTAATTAGAAAAGATAATTCATGGCAATGTATGGCAAAGCTAATACATATTGTAAAGTAATCAGCCTCCAATTAAAACAAATAAATTTATATTAAAAAAGAAAAGATATATGCACCTCTATGTTTGTTAAAGTATTATTTACAATAGCAAGCTAAACATTCATTAATAAAGAAATGGATATGTAAATGGGATGTGTGTGTGTGTGTGTGTGTGTGTGTGTGTATTCAGCCATAAAAAAGAATGAAATCTTGCCATTTGGAACAACATGAATGGATCTAGAGGGTACTATGCTAAGTGAAATAAGTCAGACAAGAACAAATAGCATATGACCTGTTACATGTGGAATCTAGAAAGACAAAACAAAGAAACAAAGTGAAAACAGACTCAGATACAGAGAACAAATGGGTGGTTGCCAGCAGGAAGATGGAGTAGGAAATATCAACCCACTCCAATATTCTTGCCTGGAAAATTCCATGGAGAGAGGAGCGTGGCAGGCTATACTCCACTGGGTTGCAAAGAGTTGGGACAAGACTGCACAAACCACAACAGCAGCAGAAAGGAGAACTGAGTGTGGAAAAGGGAAATAAGTGAAAGGGAAGAAAGGTACAAATTCACAATCACAAGATAAATGTCACAGAGAGGGAATACATAGCATAAGAAACAATAATAATGTAGCAATTTTATATAGAATTCCAGCTGAGCTATTTCAAATCCTAAAAGATGATGCTGTTAATGTGCTGTACTCAATATGCCAGCAAATTTGGAAAACTCAGCAGTGGCCACAGGACTGGAAAAGGTCAGTTTTCATTCCAATCCTAAAGAAGGACAATGCCAAAGAATGTTCAAACTACCACACAATTGCACTCTTTTCACATGCTAGCAAAGCAATGGTCAAGTATGTGAAACAAGAACTTCCAGATGTACAAGTTGGATTTAGAAAAAGCAGAGGAACCAGAGATCAAATTGCCAACATCTGTTGGATCATAGAAAAAGCAAGAGAATCCCAGAAAAAAACCATCTACTTCTGCTTCACGGACTACACTAAAGCCTTTGACTGTGTAGATTACAACAAAACTGTGGGAAATTCTTAAAGAAATGGGAATACCAGACCACCTGACCTGCCTCCTGAGAAGCCAGTGTGCAGGTCAAGAAGCAACAGTTAGAAGCAGACATGGAACAACCGACAGGTTCCAAATTGGGAAAGGAATAGGTCAAGACTGTATAGAAATGCCAGGCTAGATGAAGCACAAGCTGGAATCAAGATTGCTGGGAGAAATATCAATAACCTCAGATATGCAGATGACACCACCCTTATGGCAGAAAGTGAAGAGGAATTAAAGAGCCTCTTGATGAAGGTGAAAAAGGAAAGTGAAAAAGCTGGCTTAATGTTCAACAGCTGAAAAAAAAATCAACATTCAAAAAATGAAGATCATGGCATCTAGTCCCATCACTTCATGGCAAATAGATGGGGAAACAATGGAAACAGTAACAGACTTTACATTCTCAGGCTCCGAAATCACTGCAGATAGTGACTACAGCCATGAAATTAAAAGATGCTTACTCCTTGGAAGAAAAGCAATGACAAAGTATTAAAAAGCAGAGACACTACTTTGCGTACAAAGTCTATCTAGTCAAAGTTATGGTTTTTCCAGGAGTCATGTATGGATGCGAGAGTTGGACAATAAAAAAGGCTGAGCACCAAAGAACTGATGCCTTCAAAATGTGGTGCTGAAGAAAACTCTTGAGAGTCCCTTTGACAGCAAGGAGACCAAACCAGTCAATCCTAAAGGAAATCAACCCCAAATATTCATCGGAAGGACTGATGTTGAAGCTGAAAATTCAATACTTTGGCTACCTGACGCAAAAAGCCAACTTAGTTACTAGAAAAGATCCTGATGCTGGCAAAGTTAGAAGGTAGGAGGAGAAGGGGACAACAGAGGATGAGATGGTTTGATGGCATCACCAACTCAATGCACATGAGTTTGAGCAAACTCTGGGAGATGGTGATGGACAGGGAAGCCTGGGTCCTCCAGTCCATGTGGTTGCAAGACTCGGACATGACTAAGCAACTGAACAATTTTGCACAGGAACAGATGGTTACTAGACTTAATTGTGGTGACATTATAGTGCATTTAAATGTCAAGTCACTAGGCTGTACATGTGAAAGAAATATAATACTGCATATCAACTATATTTCAATAAAAATGAATTACATAAAACATTTCCAGTTCAACATATATTTACTAAGTGCTTTCTCAAATATTTAACTTTAAATAAGTTATTAATTTAAAATATTCTCTCATATGACTATTATATGTACATTCTATATGTATCTTATTTATCCATTTATTATAGATATGTTGGTGAATGATGGATATCTTGCTTGTTTCTACTTTTTGCTATTATGAATAGTACTACTATGAACTCTATGTATACACTTTTGGGTGGATGTATGTTTTCATTTCTCCTGGGTCTTTAAAAGGTATAGTTTTTTTCTTATTAAAGAAAATAGTAGTGACTCCACTGTTTATCATGATATGACTCAGGTGGTAAAGAATCTGCCTGCAATGCAGGAGACCTGGGTTCAATCTCAGGTCTGAGTTAGGAAGATCCCATGGAGAAGGGAATGGCTACACACTCCATTACTCCTGCCTGGAGAATTCCATGGACAGAAGTGGGCTACCGTCAATGGGGTTGCGAAGAGTCAGACATGATTGAGATACTAACACTTTCACTTCACAGATCTAGTACTAAGAATTTCTCTACCACCTTATGCAATAATTCAGAAAAAATATCTTAGGTAGCTGTTCCCATTTTCTCCTACTTAGTAGATGTCCAAAGAAGTTGCCCCCACAAAAGAGCAAAAGAAAGTATAATGAAGTTTCAGTTATATCATCCATTCTTCCTTAGGTCTTTTGCCAGCGGTTCACACCTATCTCTTAGGTTTTCGACATGATTTTAGCTTTCTACCCATAGCTCAAAAATACCTTGTATGAATATTCCTTTATATATCTCTTACAGATTGACCCACACAATCAAAGGGTACTTACTGATAATAGGTATAAAAAAAGAAGAATTATGTAATGAGAAAAACATGTAGCTGAAAGTCAGAGATCTGGATTCAAATCATGATTCTAACCTAGTAGCAGAATAACTCAAAATAAATTACTACTTAGTTTCTGTGCCCAGGTTCATTCTCTGTAAAAACAAAGCAAACAACACAGACCTCCCTAATCTTCTAAAGAGTAAATTTAAATATCATGAAATCCATAATGCTGAATGCATTGCATGCTCTATGTACCTAACAAATGTGGTCATAATTTTTTGTTGCATAACTTTTAGTTTAAGAGTAAGTGATAATAAGATTTAGTGAAAAGAGTTTAGTAACTGCACTGAATTCTTATTCTACAGGCTATATATAATTTATTATCGCCAACTCAAGAGAGGTTTAGAACTGTCATAGTACTGAGCTGTACAGAGTTGCTCTGACAAATTATTGTGGGAAAGTTGTAAATGCTCTTTTTCCAGCAATTTGGTTTTTTCCCTTCTTTTCACATACTATAATAAAAAACTTGGAACACCACTCAAGGGGACAGATGAGAAGAAGATATCTTTAAAAGTAACTACAGATAAGACTCCAGCAGCTTGGCCTCTGCCCAGAGTTTCATTAGTTAAATGTAAATACCCACATTCAGCTTTTTTCCACTGAGACTTAAATCTCTTCTAGTAATAGCATCTTCTCTGCCTGTTATCCTTAAGAGAAATGAAATTAATTTCTCTAGGTTGAGTTCGTATTAATATCATCATAATGGGTTCCTGTCTTCAGTCATTGAATCTAAATCAGTTGGTCATGACCCAGCCCCATTTGTTTCAAATTATAATTATGTTTGCCAAGTTAAGTTTATTCATATCTTCCCAGGTGTCCAAGGGTCTATATTATACTCATAAATTTGTTAAGAAATGGAATGCAAATTTAAGCTTAACAACATTTTAGATTATATTTTCATTTATTCCACTTAACATTGTGAATTGCAGAGCTGGTAATAAGCCAAAACATCTTTCATAATTCTGACAAAATCATTGTGTTTTACAAAATTGCTCTCTAGTTGACTTTTCCTTATTTGCTAATGGGAAACAACATAAAATTTTCTAAAATAACAACTATTCTATAGCAATAAACTTTTCAGAGACCTTATTCATCACTATCGTTTCTGTAACTACAGATGTAAACAAATCTGTAACGCCCTACAGCTGGGGTCTATTAAAGAATCATTGTTTATTTCCTACAAATAAAATTTATGTTGTAAAAAAATGGCATTAGGTAAGATCAAAATGCATAACTTAGAAGATTTTTGAGGTACAGTCAATATACAATACATGTACTACTTGTATTCCCCAGGAAGCCATCAATGTAATTTAAAAAATTCATTCCTAGTGGTTTTCTCATGCTCTTTTGAACTCCCTCTCTTCTACTCCTCTCCCACTCTCCCTCTGCCAACTCATCCTTTGGCCATCACTGATTTGCTCTGTGTCCCTCTAAATTTTCTTGCAGTAAATATGTTTTTGTCTGCTTTCTTTCACTTAGAATAATTATTCTGAGATTCACCCATGCTATAACATATCAGTTTCTTTATCAATCATGAATATTTGGGTTATTTTTGGTTGGGCTATTATAAATAGCACTATCGTGAACACTCACCACAAATCTTTATAAAGTCAAATCCTTTTGTTCATCTTACATAAAAGATGAGTAAGAGTGGATGATTCATACAGTACCTGAATGGTTGTTTGATAAATTGCCCATTTTTCAAAGTGGTTGCACCATTTTACATTCTCATTAGCAGTGTATCAGAGTTCCAGTATACCCACATACTTGTCGACAGTGAAATCAGTCTTTTAATTTCAGCCATTTTCACAGGTGTGCAGTGGTAATTCACTGTGGTTTGAATTTGTGTTTCCCTAACAGTTCATGATGTTGAGCATCTTTTTGAATATTAATTGAGAATCTAAATGCTTAGCATCTGAATACTTACATCTTTACTGAGTTGTCAGTTTTCTCACTATGGAATTTTATAAAGTAATTAGTATATTTTGGATACAAGTTTTTTATCAGGCATATGAATTTAAATTATTTCTCCCAGTCTCTGGCTTTTCTTTTTGTTTGCCTTAAAGTATCTTTTGATAGACGTTACTCTTCTGTTTTACATATCGAGAAACTGAACCTCCAGGAGATTAAATGTTATAGAGGTAGGAAGAGTCAGGACCATGCATTCAAGTCTAGGTGTGACTCCAAAATGGCTCATAATAGTGCCCTATTAGCCATTATGGTTCTTTTGATTCAAATTCAAATTCAATATAATTAAAATTTTAGTTTCTTAGTCAAACTAGCCACTTTTCAAACATTCATTAGCTGTATGGGGCTAATAACTACTGTAGTAGATAAGGCAGATATATAATATTTTAATTATCAAGGAAAGTTCTATTGGACAGTGTCTGCCTATAATTAAGTTCAAATTTTCATTGACATGAGTATTCGTGAAAAATAACAGTAATAAAACTTCTACTTTAATGGAGAATAGTAGGGATAAAGGGGAAGACAGAATATGAGATTTTATATTCTGAAGACTTGGAAGATTTTTAATGAGAAGAGTAAGTTGTAGATATGTTTCTGTAGTATAAACTAAGCCAATAGTAGTAATAATATATAATTGACTAAAACTTCTTATGTGGTAGGTACTATTCTAAATAGTATATAGAATATATGTATACATATAGCTGATATGTATACGTATAGCTGATTCACTTTGCTGTATAGCAGAAACTAACACAACATTGTAAAGCAAATATACTCCAATAAAAATTAATAAGAAAGAAAAAAATAAAGCTTTTTATTTTGATGAAGCTCAATTTTTATGAATTATGCTCTTGGTGTCATGTTGAGGGAATGTCTGCCTAATATGAGATCACAAAGACTGTCTCTGAAGTTTTCTTCTACAAGTTTTATAGTTTTATGTTTTACATTTAAATTTATGATCCATTTTGACTTAATTTTATTACTTAGAGCAAGGTGTATATTGAGGTTCCTTTCTTTGGGGGGGGGTATAATTTTTCGGCATCATTTGTTAAAAAGACTATCCTTTCTCCACTGAATATCATGTGAGCCATAGTCTAGTATCAGTTTCCCAAATGTACATAGATGAATTATGGTCAGAAAAATAGGACAGTTGCTTCCCAATCTTTTAACTCATACATTTTCTAATTTCCCTCTTGATCTTTTTATCCATAGGTAAACACATCAGTTATTTCAATTGCTATTCCCTAGTCATAATACGATGATGGATATTTTTCCTCCTTGGGAGTGAGAAGAATGAGAAGCAACAGTCTACTTTTCTGACTTTAATTTTGTTTGCGTTTGGTACTATTTGTTATTTTATTATTTGTCTTTAAAGATACAACAATGTGGTAACTGTTGCCACTGTGTATATGACTATATTAATAACTGAGGTACTAACACCATTCTTCAATGTTAGCAAGACACAAACGGGCTTCCCAGGTGGTGCTAGTGATAAAGAACTTGCCTGCCAATGCAGGAGACATAAAAGACATGGTTCGATCCTTGGGTTGGGAAGATACCCTGGAGGAGGAAATGGTAACCCACTCCAGTATTCTTGTCTGGAGAATCCCAAGGACAGAGGAGCCTGGTAGGTTACAGTCCATGAGGCCACAAAGAGTTGGAGATGACTGAAGTGACTTAGCACAGCACAAGACAGCAAGACACAAACCAAGGCATCAAAAACTCTCTCATGCACATGTGACATTTGTTCAGAAAAATGAGGCTGAAATGGCAGAAGGGCACACATTTCACAAACCTTTTTACATGTTTATTAATCCTGAACAACAAAAATATGCATAGGATTAAAAGTCTGCAGAACAGAAGCAGGAAAGAAGGTGCAAAAAAAGGAAGACAAAGACAATAAGGGGCAA
This sequence comes from Neotragus pygmaeus, assembly GCA_006410875.1. NCBI lineage: Eukaryota > Metazoa > Chordata > Mammalia > Artiodactyla > Bovidae > Neotragus > Neotragus pygmaeus. The sequence goes on along the minus strand of SJYV01029207.1, from coordinate 84,308 downwards.
AGGTAGGATTGTGCCTATCTCGAAAGTATGTTCTTCTACAGTGTCTATTCCTAGAGAATCAACAATCCCTGATATCATATGTTAATATTCAATCTTACACAGGACAGTGGCCAGATCATGTTGCTACTGTAAGATACTACTCTGAATACTTATATTAATACTTAAATAAATATTTAGCTTTGACTCAAAAGAAAGCCAGAGAAGGAAACGGCAACCCACTCTAGTGTTCTTGTCTAGAGAATCCTGTGGACACAGGAGCCTGGAGGGCTGCCGTCTATGGGGTCACACAGAGTCGGACACGACTGAAGTGACTTAGCATGCATGCATGCATTGGAGAAGGAAATGGCACCCAACTCCTGTATTCTTGCCTAGAGAATCCCAGGACAGAGGAGCCTGGTGGGCTGCCATCTACAGAGTTACACAGACTCGCACGCGACTGAAGAGACTTAGCAGCAGCACCAGCAGGAGCACAAGAAAGCTGCTGAATCATTTCAGGAANACCCAACTCCTGTATTCTTGCCTAGAGAATCCCAGGACAGAGGAGCCTGGTGGGCTGCCATCTACAGAGTTACACAGACTCGCACGCGACTGAAGAGACTTAGCAGCAGCACCAGCAGGAGCACAAGAAAGCTGCTGAATCATTTCAGGAAAAATTCTAACAATGACATTAAACTGACAGCTATTAAGAGTCTTTGCCATACTGCTATACCTTATTCATAATACAAATTTTTTTCTCCTTCTATTCAAATACCTACTTGATGAGAAATTAAGAAATAATTAGAGAGACTTCCCTAGTGGCCAAGTGGTTAAAAATCCGCCTGTCAATGCATGGCACATGGAATTAGGATCCCACATACCACCTCACAACTACTGAGCCCGTGCATCTGTGCTCTACAACTAGAAAGCCAACGAAATGAGAAGCCAGAACACTACAACCCAGAGTAGCCTCCGCTTGCCGCCACTAGAGAAAGCCCACACTTGGCAACAAAGAGGCCATGCCCTGCAATGAAGACCCAGTGCAAACAAAAAGAGAAGTAATTAGAAAACCTGACAGATGAGACAAGTCAAATAACTTCTTTAATTCTTATTATCTGCTAAATACTGGTGCTGATGGAAAAGACTCTCTGTAAATAACACAACTCACCCTTTACTAAGTCATCCACCTAAGTTGATGAGTGTACTGACAAATTCAGTCCCAAGCGAACTCATTACTGTTTTTTCTTCTTATATATGGTTTTCATCATGTAAGGTATTTTTGCTCCTTAGTACAAAAAGCTGAGGGGAGGGGGGGGNAGGAATGATGCTTTGGCCACCTCATGCAAAGAGTTGACTCATTGGAAAAGACTCTGATGCTAGGAGCAATTGGGGGCAGGAGGAAAAGGGGACGACAGAGGATGAGATGGCTGGATGGCATCACCAACTCGATGGATGTGAGTTTGAGTGAACTCCGGGAGTTGGTGATTGACAGGGAGGCCTGGTGTGCTGCAATTCATGGGGTCTCAAAGAGTCAGACACCACTGAGTGACTGAACTGAAATGAACTGAATTCAAGGAGCTAATATATAGTCAAAGATCAAAGAGTTGCAATGGCAAAAGTTTTGTTGTTGTTGTTTAGTCGCTAAGTCATGTCTGACTCTTGTCACCTCATGGACTGTAGCTCGCCAGGGTCCTCTGTCCACAGGATTTTCCAGGCAAAGTTTTAGGAAGTCAAAATTCTGAAGATTAGTTTCTCAAACAAAACAAGAGATACACCATCTCCATGGATTTGAAAGAATGTAACATGAGCAATTTAATGATTTATCTGGGATCCCTGAGCTGACACAGAAATCCTCATTAAGTAATGTTACTCTCTAAAAACACCAACTACTGGCAAATCATGTTTTAAATATATTTCTGAAATCCTACAAATGATAGTTTGGGTGATGGTACTAGGGTGTAAGATTAGCAGCGGCTCAGAGTGACATTTGGTTAGCTTTGCATTGGTGTGATATAAATGTTTTAACAACTAGCTGGGAAGAAGTAGGTAGATTTCTGATTTGTAACACTAGTTACCTGATTTTTGTGAAATAAATGTTCCCACTATGGTCAGTTTCAAAGTACCAACCTGACATTACTGAACACAGAGTTTAGAAGAGACATGCCACACCACACTGCTTCATGGTGCTCCTTCCTGACAGATGAAATAGATGTCAATAAACTAAAAAACACAAATAATAGTAATGCATTGCAATGATGTGTTTTGAGTATTTATAACCATTGTGCATACTCTTGGAGAAGGCAATGGCACTCCACTCCAGTACTCTTGCCTGGAAAATCCCATGGATGGAGGAGCCTGGCAGGCTAAAGTCCATGGGGTCTCTAGGAGTCGGACACGACTGAGCAACTTCCCTTTCACTTTTCACTTTCATGCATTGGAGAAGGAAATGGCAGCCCACTCCAGTGTTCTTGCCTGGAGAATCCCAGAGACGGGGAAGCCTGGTGGGCTGCCATCTCTGGGGTTGCACAGAGTCGGACACAACTGAAGTGACTTAGCAGCAGCAGCAGTGCATACTTTGTGTATTTATATGATTTAATTTTTAATAATGGCTGTTTTTAGCAGCTAGCTTGCAAAATTCCTGAAAATTTACTAATTAGGTCTTGTGAGCTGTTATGAACTGACAATACACTCCTGCTAACAAAAAATGTACAGATGACTTAGCAGGCCATAATGTCAAACATAAAAATCCACCAAATTTCATGGGCCTGTTATCAAGTATTTAACTATTGGTAGAACACATCTTCAGGCTTCCCTCGTGGCTTAGTGGTAAATAACCCATCTGCCAATGCAGGAGACACAGGTTTGATCCCTGGGTTGGGACGATCCCCTGGAGAAGGAAATGGTAAGCCACTCCAGTATTCTTGTCTGGGAAATCCCATGGACAGAAGGAACCTGGAAGGTTGCATTTCATGGGGTTGCAAAGAATTGGACATGACTTAGCAATGCACAGGACACATCTTCTAGTTTTCTTACTCTAGAATCCAAAACCAAATTCTGTATTAAATCAATCCCTGAGAAGGCAAAGTGTTTATTAAGAATGTTCTCCTAGCCAAGAATGTTTAATATAGAAGGTGCTGTTTGGTAGGAAACTATTTTCCAAAATTGCCTTAACTGAAACAACTCAGTGTTTAGAAATTCTATAATCACTAGAAAAGGAATATACATTTGCTATCACAGATTAAATAACTGGCTGATAGCACACCATTGATTCTAAAAGAGATGAAATGCAGCACAGTATTGAAAACCATGGATACCAGAGTTAGATAACTTGGCTTCAAACCCTGTTTCTTATACTCATCATCTGTGTGAAGCTGAACAAATAACTTGCTTTTATCTGCTTTTTCCATCTGTCAAATGTGAATTAACATAGTATCTGCTTCAAAAGACTGTCATCAGAATTAAATAAGTTAATATATGCAAGTTCTTAAAACAGTACCTGGTGCATCATAAGCATTCATTTAGTGACTGCCTATTGTTAAGAATAGAAAACCTATCCTTTTACTAGTTTTTATTTCTGATCATTTTTCTTCATTTATTGTCATACAGCAGTTATAAAAGCCACTGCTGAGCACCTATTTCTGCTAAGCCTTTCATGTATATTTGTGTGGGTATGTATGTGTCACAAGCGTATTTGTGCATGGAAGTGAAAAGTTAGTGAAAAGTTAAAGTGTTAATCACTCAGTATGTCCCCCTCTTTGTGACCCCCATGGACTATAGCCCACTAGGCTCCTCTGTCCATGGGATTCTCTAGGCAAGAATATTGGAGTAGGTTGTCATTCCCTTCTCCAGAGGATCTTCCCGACCAGGGACTGAACCCAGATCTCTCATATTGTAGGTAGATTCTTTACCATCTGAGCCAGCAGGGAAGCCCACTGGTGTCTGGTTGCTCATAATTTACAATCAAACTTAAGAAAAACTCCTATTACCTCTTCTTTATATATCAGGCTTCCCTGATAGCTCAGTTGGTAAAGAATCTGCCTGCATTGCAGGAGACCCTGGTTTGATTTCTGGGTTGGGAAGATCCCCTGGAGAAGGGATAGGCTACCCACTCCAGTATTCTTTGATTTCCCTGGTGGCTCAGCTGGTAAAGAATCTGCCTGCAATGC
>SJYV01029207.1:16733-78831 GCA_006410875.1 Neotragus pygmaeus | reverse complement strand
CCCCGTCCCTGGGATTCTCCAGGCAAGAACACTGGAGTGGATTGTCATTTCCTTCTCCAATGCATGAAAGTGAAAAGTGAAAGGGAAGTCGCTCAGTCATGTCCGACTCTTAGTGACCCCATGGACTGCAGCCTACCAGGCTCCTCCACCCATAGAATTTTCCAGGCAAGAGTACTGGAGTGGGGTGCCATTGCCTTCTCTGCCTCTGGAGAAGAGGAAGGCTATTTACTCCAGTATTCTGGCCTAGAGAATTTCAAGGACTGTATAGTCCATGGGGTCGCAAAGAGTCGGACATGACTGAGTTACTTTCACTATAAGTGAGAAAATATGAGTTTTAGTGAGGTAACATGACCGTCACAGCTTTCAGAGTTAGTAGGTGGTGAATATGTTTAAACTCAGTACTTTTTACTTCCAAAGACTGAATGTACCTTTTCCCCTATTTAACACTGCCTCTCTATAATATCCCATTATTTGATGCTCTTGTTCACAATCTATTTCTTGAAATAATCTTCCCATGGTTGCTGTGACACTTAATTTCTTCTGATTATCCTGATTCTATTTCTACATAATCATCCCTATCTCAATGAGTTATAGCTACACATTATAAACCATTCACATGATATTTACTGTGTACATGTATATCTCTGTGTCCAAATTTATAAGGACAACATTCATAACAGAGTGGAGCTCATTCAAATAACCTTAACTTGATCACATCTACAACGACCCTATTTTTAAGTAACGTCACATTTTGAGGTATTGGGGGTTATGACTTCAACATATAAATTCTTAGGGTAGACATTATTCAACTTATAGCACAGCTCAACCCTACACTTAATTTCTCACAATGAGAAATTTCTGTTTGGGCTTTTATTGTTTATACATGATTCTGTTCTGGGCTTTCATTTTAAAATACATAGATTTGCCAAAAAAATAAATAAACTTTTCAATTACTTATTTATATCCTACCTCTTCCAAAGTGAATTAGTAATAATTTACAATACAAGAAAATGGACAGACAAGATGTACATAATAATAAATGTGGAGATATGCAGTTAGCCAAAATATTTGGGTTTTTCCATAAGATGTTACAGAAAAATCCAAATGAATGTTTCGGCCAACCCAAAACATGCTGTGATTAACACAGGGATTAATATATCTTTTCAAATTACTATTTTAATGTTCTTCAGATAAACACCCAGAAGTGAAATAGCTGGAGCATATGGTAGTTCTGTATGGATAGTCATGTATGCACATGAGAGTTGGACTGTAAAGAAAGCTGAGCATTGAAGAATTGATGCTTTTGAACAGTGGTGTTGGAGAAGACTCTTAAGAGTCTCCCCCTGAACTGCAAGGAGATCCAGCCAGTCCATCCTAAAGGAAATCAATCCTGAATATTCATTGGAAGGACTGGTGCTAAAGCTGAAGATCCAATACTTTGGCCATTTGATGCGAAGAACCAACTCACTGGAAAAGACCCTGACAGTAGGAAAGACTGAAGGGCGGGAGGAGAAGGGGATGACAGAGGATGAGATGGTTGCATGGCATCACCAATTAAATGAGCATGAGTTTGAGAAAAATCTGGGAGATAGTAAAGGACAGGGAAGCCTGGTGTGCTGCAGTCCATGGGGTTACAAAGAGTCAGATATGGCTGAGCGACTGAACTGAACTGATGGTAGTTCTATTCTTAATTTTTTGAGGAATCACCATATTGTTTCCCATACTGGCTGCATCAATTTACAGTATCAAAAAATGGTGTATGAAGAGTTTTTTCTTCACATCCTCTTCAACATGTATTATTTCTTGTCTTTTCAATAGTAACTATTCTAACAGGTATGAGGTGATACCTCACTGTAGTTCTGACTTGTATTTCCCTAAGAGTGATGTTGAACATCTTTTAAGGCATCTGTTGGCCATCTGTATTATATCTTCTTTGGAAAAATGCCTATTCAGATCCTTTGCCCATTTTTTAAGCCTTTTTGTCATTGAGTTGTATGAGTTCCTTATATATTTTGAGTATTAGCCCCTGGAAGTTTCTTTTTACTTTACATGCCATATGTCATGCACATTAACTAGAAATGAGTTTCAAGGATGGATTATAATGATGTAATAATTTAAAGAAATTCCATTATTATAAAGTAACACATTTATTATAGAAGCTTGAAAATGCAAAATATTAAACCCATACTGAATCCCATCACTATGACATTTTGATATGTATCATCCCAAGTTATACTATATCAATAAGCAGACACATATTTGTAATTTGGAAGTTAATGGTATATACAAGTTTGTAGGCTTGTTAATTTATTATAATGTGAGCATTCATTCTATAGTTTATTACTATGATTTAAATTTTACTACAAATAAGTGACAAAAGTCACTGTACTTTTTTTTAAGTATTGGCAAGTGAAAGTCGCTCAGTCATGTCCGATTCTTTGTGACTCCAGAGTTCTCCAGGCCAGAATACTGGAGTGGGTAGCCTTTCCCTTCTCCAGGATATCTCCCCAACCCAGGGATCAAACCCAGGTCCTTCGCATTGCAGGCAGATTCTTTATAGACTGAGCCACCAGGGAAGCCTGGTTTGTGTGTGTGTGTGTTTTTAAATAAGAATTTTAGTAAAGATTATAAAATTAAGAGCTAGATGTTAAAATTCAATTTTAACAAATTGCCCAAACAGAATAGGCAGAGCTAGATATAATTTAGCAAGGCTCCACTGAAAAATATAAATCACCAAAGATAGAATTTCAGTAAAATATCATGCAGCAAAAGGGCACCACTACCATTTGAAAGAATCTTACTCCATTGATAGTTTTCAGGACAAGATTGAGCAAAACTACTCAGGAATATAAGCTTAGTAACTTCTTTTTGATATGTACTGTTCCATCCTATTATCAGAACTTCTTCTTATGAAGATGATATATTACTATTACTCTCAAAAAGGAACAAAATCCCTGATATTTTTTCCCTGCTTACAGGCTAATAAGTTTATCTGATACTGTTTCATAAATACCAGCAGAAGACACAAGATTCCTGAATCAGAGACAAAGGACTTTATTACTCATGACAAAGCGGTAGCCATAACTTCCTGTTGGTTTGCTTTGGCTCACCATCCCCTTCCAAATCCCACAGGAATAATATAAGTGGGCCTAATGGATGTCTTCATAAACAGCAGGCTACATTTTAAGAGAGGAACACTGAGCTTGGGGAATTTATTACTTTTACAGTAGTAAATTTGTTCTCTGTATGAAGAAAATACATCACCTCATCCCTCAAGGTTCTTCACCGCAAACACAAATCTGAGGAAAGGCCCAAGCAACATGCACTCAGGGTCTTGCATTCTCGCCATACCAAGTCAGAAAGGACACCAGTCTTCATGGCCCACGGCAGATGGCTCTCCTGGCAATCTTCATGTTCCAGTCATGAACTCAGTCTCACCAGATCTTGACATTTATGAGACTTTCTTCCCTTAATGTTTAGACTCACTTTTGGATAGGCCTTTAAAAATAGGCATTATTTTATACATCTTTGTCTCTTTTGCTGACTTGCATACAGGGTTATCATTACCATTTTACTAAATTCCATATATATGGAATTATATATGGAGTTAATATACTGTATTAGCCTCCAATTAAAATAAATAAAATTTAAACTTAAAAAAAGAATCAAAAAAATAGGCATTATTTTAAGTTTTTTGAAGCCCTTTACATACATTTACATTAATAACTATAGTTATTGAGCACCTATTAAGTCTGGAAACATGGGACATCTTAACTAGCCTTGTTCCCAACTCTCATCTTTATTATTTTCTAGTAAGAATTACTAGATATGCAGTATGCTTGATATTTACCAAAGTGTTAGACTTGATAGTTTTTTCATACATTTTCTTCCTCAAATTTTATCTTCCCTAACCACATTAAAATCATGCATGCTCTTTCTAGTCTTTCACTGCCTATCATCCTATATCTAATCAAGAATACATCATTATAGCATATCACCATAAGGAAAATAAAACCCTATTTTCTAATAGCATCTGCATAAGCAGTATTTAACTTTCACATTCTGTTTTTTGTGCCAAAGTCACAACCTCCAATTTGAGATCTAAATCCATCTGTGCTCCCTTTAGTCTTTCATATTCCATTCCCAAATCTCCAAGTCACTAAGTCTATGTTCCAGTTTCTTCTGGCTCCCTCAATCCTCCTATGAAAATCTGTCTCCACAGAGAGCAGTTGGTAGGTTTCACGTATCTTGGCAAGCTTGCTCATGCATCTTAGGTGCTTACTCCAGGAAGGGAGCACACATTCCAAATGACAATTCAATTTCAGAACTAGATATTCGTATCTCACTCCACTTCCCATTAAGGAGCTGCATATTACCATATTTTTCTCTTCCTCCAAGAAGTGGTAACTTGATTCCAAACAGCTGTTATTGCCCATGGCCCTCCTTTTCTTGATCTGTGATGAAAGGAACATTAAGTCATCTTCAGAATGTACAAATTCCCAATTAACTATATTGCATTTCTACCCCTCTTTCTATTCTGTGGTAGGCTCTACTCCACGCTAACCTCTTGGCACTGATTTTGATTGCTTTTTATCTCCTTGAATCTTTTTTCTTTCTGACTTTTTCCCATCTTATCTAAGAAGTCTTTGTCCTAACATGCAAACCAGGGTCAACAGGCATTCCTCAATTTCATCCTTATCAGGAAGCTAGCCTGAATGATTATGCTAGACAGAAAAGCAAAAACATTGTATCTCTGCTAGTAATTTAAATACATCCACTAAATTGACACTTATGGATCCCAAGTTGAAATTTTCCCCTTGGAAACCGAAAGAGTAATGATTTGGAGGAACTAGTTTTCTGGAGATAAAAAGGACTCCTACAAACACTGCCCTAACCTTGCTTGGTCACTCTGTTCCACTTCCAGAAAATCTCTGCTAACATTTAAATATAACTAAATATTACTAATTTTACCAGAACATCAACCTCCATTTTTGTTAGTAAACAAATAGCCATATTACATGATTCTGACAGTTAATGAATATCTACGGTATGCCAGGTACCTTATTTTGTTAAATTCTATTTTAGATAGCTCTTATAGTATATGATCTAAGTGAAAACTACATAATTATAAATGCTTTCAAGTAATAAACTAGAGGGGCTGGGAATTAACCCCAGGCAGATTCCAGATCTGTGAACTTAGTCACTGATATTTATTTAATTTTCACAATATCCCTGCAAGGCTAGTTATCCATAATTTTAAAATGAGAAAACTTAGGCATAAAGAGGATAAATAAATTTCTCAGGGTCATTCACTTGCAAGTGGTAGACCTAGGTTTCACTAATCTCTTTTCACAATCATATCATCTCCTGTATAAATTCTTTTCTTCCTAATTAAAACTTGCCAATTCATAGCATCATTGTAACAGTTATCTATTAATAAAGCAATGCTATATAACAAACAAACACAAAATGTCAGTGAAAACATTTTTAAAAGGTATTTATCTACCATGTCCCTATTGCTCCACATACTTGGGCTGGACTTGCTCATGCATCTGTACTCAACAGTAGGTCAGGTAAACAGATTTCTGATTTTGGCTGGGCTCACTCATATGTCTTGGGATTGGCTTGCTGTCAACTGATTTAGGATGGTATTAGTTTCAAGGTAGGAAAATTTGGCTTTGCTAGATTGAATATATTCTAATAGTAACAGCAGATGTTCAACAGAAAGAGTGGAAATATGGTCTTTTTCAAGCTTCCACTTATATTATGACTGATAACATCCCATCAGCCAAAGCAAGTGACTTGACTGGTCCAAGAATATCGGTGGGAGCATGTTACAAGACCACGTGGCAAAGGACGCGGATACAAGAGAGGTGAAGCATGGGGCCATAACATAATCAGGCTACCGCAGCTGTTATTATTGGGACTAAGTAATCAAGTCATATAATTGTGCATTTAGTTGTATGTGAGGGTTGAGTACTAAATTTTCATAAAATTTTCAAGGCAGTTGCTAAACCATTAGCAGCTCGAAATCAATCCATAATAAGAGCATTTGTATCACAAAACTAGTCAAATGCTACAAATGACAAATCAAAGCTTTGTATAGCCAATTCAGCAGCACACTGCTGTATGCATGTCAAAAGTTTACATCTAATGCTTCTTCTGTATATAGAAAATTTCAAGTGATTATGTGATCAAGTTACATTTCTATTTTGCATCAAAAATTATATAGGATTATGATCGAGTTGCTGTTCTGTTTTCTTTTCCTTACTTACCTTCTATGTATGCAAATAGCTTAAAATGAGTAGTTCTAAAGATAAATGGCTCATCATTTCTTGAACAGGCACAGTAAGGATAGTAATTAAGTAAACATCATCAAAGAAATTACTTATGAGCCTAAAGATTTCAATTTGCTATTTTAAAGAGTATTTTAATTCTAATTCATTCTGTGTTTTCAGAAAGTCTGTTGTAGATAATCCCAAGGGCAGTATCAGGTTCCAGAATCTATTAATTTTGTCTGAAGACAATTGAACTGGTAATTTAGACTGCCTTAGAATCACAGATCACATGTTGAGTTCCTTCTATCACTCGAAGAATTTGCACATAGGTGTGTCCTTTATAAACAAAATAAAAAATCATTTTATTTTAAATACAGTAAATATGTTTCACCTTTCAGAAAGACACGATCTAGCTACTCCTACCAAAATTGAAGTGAAGTCATTCAGTCGTGTTCGACTCTCTATGACCCCATGGACTGCAGTTTGCCAGACTCCTCTGTCCATGGGATTTTCCAGGCAACAATACTGGAGTGGGCTNATTATGACTGATGAAGCTGGGGATGTAGGAGATGCAATATTTCTAACCTTTTATCCACTCCCCACGTCTCTAGTGTACCATCACTGCCATCATCAAAAAAAGAGAAAGAAGAAAGAAAGACAGACATTGCCAACAGACCACAATATGAAGCATTAAATAATCCTAAAACAGGTTGAAAATGACTATGTATTTGGTGTCTTACTTTCCTCACTGGGTAAGGAAAGTGTGAAGTGAGTCTGCTTTCTCTATGAAAATTTCAATTATGGTAGTAAGTTATGAAATTGTATCCAGTATTTCTTCCTTATTAAGAACTGAAAACATTGAATCTGAGCATATACAGATATTCTCTCTTTCTCCCTTTCTTTCCCTTTCTCTGCCTATATATGTGTGCCTGTGTTTCTTTTCTTTTTTAAATATAAAGATTATGCATGAAGCCAAACTATCTCAGTTCAAATTCAAGCTCTGGTACCTTGAGCAAGTATTTAACCTCTGTGTCCATTTTCCTCATCTACAAAATATGGACAAAAACAGTATCCACTTCAAGGGCTGTTATGAGTATTAAAATAATTAATACATATAAAGTATTTAGAACAGTGGCTATAAGTTCTCAGAAAATATTGCCTGCCATTATTATATGATACCCAAACCATTTAAGTCAGTTAAAAAACAAAACAAAACTCAAACTACAACATTCTCTAACACCACATATAAAATAACCTCAAAATGTATTCAAGACCTAAATGTAAGGCCAGATACAAAATACTTTTAGAGAAAAACACAGGTAAAACACTCTTTGACATAAATCACAGCAATATCTTTTTGGGTCCACCTCCTAGAGTAACAAAAATAAAAATAAACAAATGGGACCTAATTAAAATTAAAAGCTTTTGCACAGTAAAGGAAACCATGAACAAACCACAAGCACAAGCCACAGAATGGGAGAAAATATTTGCAAATGAAGCAGCTGAAAAGGGATTAATCTCCAAAATATACAAGCATCTTAATATCAAAAGAGTAATCAAAATGTGGGCCAGAAGTTCTAAATAGACATGTCTCTAGAGAATACATACAGAGGGCCAAAAAACACATGAAAAGATGCTGAACATCACTAATTATTAGAGAAATGCAAATCAAAACTATAATGTGGTATCTCACACCGGTCAGAACAGCCATCATCGAAAAGTCTACAAACAATAAATACTAGACAGGGTGTAGGGAAAAGGGAACTCTCCTACACTCAGTTCAGTTCAGTTCACTCAGTCGTGTCCGACTCTTTGCGACCCCATGAATTGCAGCACNGGTATCCAAAGGTTTTTTGTTCTTTATGAGATGAAATGCCACAGATATGGGGAAGATTTTTTCTTAATGCAGAATAATTCTTGGACAAGTGCATGATTTCCACTGGGCTTGTCCTTCCCTTTTTTCCCTTTTTATATGTAACTGTTTTGTTTATTGAAAACATTTGATATGTGTTCCTCTTATCTTTACCACTGAAGGCAGCAATGTAAGGTTATTGATTTTGTCTTTTTCTTTCTTCATGTTGTCATGCAAGTGATAAAATATTTCATTTCAGATTACTACTTTTTCAGTGTCACCAGAAACAAATGATAATAAAAAGTAATTAAGCAAAGCACTACCAACCACCACCACCAAAGCATTTTGTATTTGGCTGACACTGTTTTTATTTTAGCTTCATCAATGATTTGTTTTACTTTTCATCAGAATCATTGTTTTTAACCTGAATGTATGAAACATGATAATTGCCTGGGTAATTATGACAGAAATACTATTTCATGTAGAATTTAGCATAGGGACACTTGGAGAAATGTCTCCCTGTAATTTGTGATGGCATTCATATTTGTTTGTTCTTGTGACCTCTGCCCAAAGGAACTTTTGTTCCTCCCAGGAGTATGCACCTCATTTTATCTGTGTTAACTGGGCTTCCCAGGTAACTCAGTGGTAAAGAACCCGCCTGCCAATTCAGGAGACAGGTTTGATCCTTAGGTTGGGAAGATCCTCTGGAGGCAACCCATTCCAGTATTCCTCTTGAGATAATCACAGAGACAGCGGACCCTGGTGGGTTACAGTCCATGGGATTGCAAAGAGTCTCACAAAGCTAAGTGACTAAAGCACATCTGCTTTAATTACTAGTGGAAAAGGAATGAAGCATTGGGATCACCTAAAGAAAAAGAAGTTCTCAGGCTTAAAGTCTAAAGATTTTTGTACATGAGACTATCTTTTTTTTTTTTTTAAACTGGAAAGTAGTTGCTTTACAATGTTGTGTTGTTTTCTGCCATATAAAAATGCAAATCAGCCATAAGTATATATATATATATNACATTCACTGCAGCACTACTTACAATAACCAAGACATAGAAGCAACCTAAATGCCCATCTACAGAGGAATGGATAAACTAGATGTGGGACATACATGTTGATACAACAGAGTATTACTCAGCCATAAAAGAATGAAATAATACCATTTGCTACATGGATGAACTAGACAGATGACCATACTAACTGAGGTAAGTCAGGAAAAGTCAAATATATAACTATCATGCATATGTGGAATCTAAAAATATGATACAAATTAACTTATTTACAAAACAGAAACAGGCTTCAAAACAACAACTTATGTTTACCAAAGGGAAAAACTGGAGAGGAGGGATAAATTAGGAGTTTAGGATTAACACATACACACTAGTATACATAAAACAGATAAACAACAAGGATGTATGATATAATACAGGGAATTCTACTCAATACTCTGTAAGAGAAAAGAATCTGAAAAAGACTGGATATATGTATAAGTGAATCACTTTGTTATACATCTAATATTAATACACTGTAAATCAACTATATCTCAATATAAAATAAAAATTAAAATAAATAGTAATTAGTTAACTCAGAAAGTTTAATTATATTTGTTGTGATTTTAAAACATATTTATTTCTCAAGGATCTGTGTATTACATTAGTAACAGTTTAAAAGTGTATAGACAAAAGTCTGAGGAGTGCATCAGCAGCTCAGACTCATGGTAAAGACAAAGACCTTCCACCTTAGTTTTGGTGGTTATGTTTATTAATATATACAGAAATGTATAAAGACTTTATGAAAGCATATGATACCTGTGTCAGCTTAAAATTTTCTATCTCCAGAATCATAGGATACAAAATAGGTCTTATTTTAGATAACTTTTAACTAGGAAAAAAATCTTAGATGTATTAGAAATATTTACACGTATTTTTATTTTTTAATAAATGTAATTTCACACTGGGGGCAAAGATAAAGTATGAACTGTTATCTCTTGATGGTATATGATTGGAAAATCCCAGAAGACATAATGGAATGGTTCTGGTAATGGAATATGAATTATTACAAAAGAAGACTTTACAATATTATAATGTACTCAGTTCAGTTCAGTCGCTCAGTCGCATCTGACTCTTTGCAACCTCATGGACTGCAGCACACCAGGCTTCCCTGTCCATCACCACCTCTCGGACTTTACTCAAACTCATGTCCATTGAGTCAGTGATGCCATCCAACCATCTCATCCTCTGTCATTCCCTTCTCCTTCTGCCTTCAATCTTTCCCAGCATTAGTGTCTTTTCCAATAAATCAGTTCTCTGCATGAGGTGGCGAAAGTAATGGAGTTTCAGCTTCAGCATCAGTCTTTCCAATGAATATTCAGGATTGATTTCCTTTAGGATGGACTGGTTGGATCTCCTTACAGTCCAAGGGACTCTCAGGAGTCTTCTCCAACACCACTGTTCAAAAGCATCAATTCTCTGGCACTCAGCTTTCTTCAAGTCCAACTCTCACACTCATACATGAATACTGGAGAAAACATAGCTTTGACTAGATGGACAAAGTAATATGTTGGCAAAGTAATATCTCTGCTTTTTAAGCTGAGATAAAAAAAGATAAGTTTTGTATTTTGTAAGCATGAAGTTTAATTATATAGCATAGTCAGAAATCTCACATGTAAGACAAAGACATGCATATCACAGTGAAAAATTGGCAATTGAAAATTTATGTCCCCTGAAATTATTTTATTATACACTGCTTGTGCTGCTACTGCTAAGTCGCCTCAGTCATGTCCGACTCTGTGTGACCCCATCGATGGCAGCCCACCAGGCTCCCCCGTCCCTGGGATTCTCCAGGCAAGACCACTGGTTGTAGATAGAGCAAAACAGACTAGTGATTGTGGCGGTTTTGTTGCTAAGTCGTGTCTGACTCTTGCAACCCCATGGACTGTAGCCCTGGGGTTGCAAGGAATCCATGAACAGTGGTTCCTCTGTTCATGGGATTTCCCAGGCAAGAATACTGGAATGGGTNACCACTGGTTGTAGGTAGAGCAAAACAGACTAGTGATTGTGGCGGTTTTGTTGCTAAGTCGTGTCTGACTCTTGCAACCCCATGGACTGTAGCCCTGGGGTTGCAAGGAATCCATGAACAGTGGTTCCTCTGTTCATGGGATTTCCCAGGCAAGAATACTGGAATGGGTTACCATTTCCTTCTCCAGGGGATCTTCCTGACCCATGGATAGAACCTGGGTCTCCTACATTTCAGGCAGATTCTTTACCAACTGAGCCACCAGGGAAGCCATATACTAGTGACGCTATTTATTAAATATGTTTGGAAGTTACATGCTGTGGGAGTATTAGCTAGCATCTATGAAACAGGCCCTATTTGTTTTTCTAGGCTTTAATTGAAGACATGGACAGAGAAGAGAATTATTAAGGCTATAAACATGGAAACTGCTATGGTTTTAATAAACATATATTCTAATGTGATATATATAATAATATGTAGATACAATTTATATAAATAACAGCATGTTTATACTTCCATTTTAAGAGAAATATAAATCGTATTTATATTTATAGGAGATTAAATAACCTGAGACAATTTTAACATAATAGCCATATACTACAGTGTAAGAAAATAATATTTGATAACTTAAAAAATTCAAACTTATGGTATCATAGGTTATCGCTCAAAATCAACCAGAGCTCAGTCAATATTCAGAAGCCCAGATTTTCAAACAGCACTGCCAGGCCAATCTTACAATGTAATGTGATTCTTACAGATTTAACAAGAAAATAAAGAGTTAATATAAGCCTTTGTAATAGTATAGAGATATTTTATAGAATACACAAGTACTTCCATTATATTCAATAAGGTTAAGATTGTATACACAACTGATCTCATTATTCATCATTGTTAAATGGCTTCTGCACATAGAGCACTCATCTTCCCTACTCACTACAATGGCCCAACCTGAAAGAACCTATCATGTATGTTGACATGAGGTTGTTTAATCAAACAATTTTTTCTTATCTATAGAAAAGAAGGAAAAAAAAATATTTTGGGGAAAAGATGAATGCTTCTGTGGATCCCTCTACAGATTAAAATGGTTGACTCAGCAGCACTCTGAGTAAAATACAGAGCCTAGAGAAGCAAGCTGACGGCACTTTAGTTTATTGTACTTAACAGCACTCAGGACAAGCATTTTATTCACACAGATTTCCCCTACCTAAAATTAATTTCTCCCTTTTTTATGCTTGCACAGCACACAATTTCTTCCTCTCCTGCAGCATTTGCCACATTTTGTCTTATTCTAGGCTCTACTTTTCTTGTGTAAAAATGTGAAACATCAATACTTACAAGTATCTTGATAAAATGTTTAAGGTTTTTCCGTATCTCCTCTCCTTATCCATATGTCCTTCTCCCCTAAAACAGTATTATAAAGCACATGCTTGACACACAGAATACAAGTACAGATCAACTGGTACCACTATAAAACAAACCAACAGCAAGGAAAATAAAAGAGTGAATTATAAAGAAGTACCATATTTTAATTTCTTCTTCTTCAATTCATCATATTTTTAACACATTCTAGGCTACCAGTGTCTTTCTTTATGTCTAAAAAGTGGTTACAGCATGTACCGTATCATGAAAAGCAAATTATTTGTGTGAATTGAAGATCTCTTCAATGGCAGAAGACTGTTATCATCTTATCAGTAAATTCAATCTCAGAATCAAGTCTTATACTCTGTGTCCTAGTTTGTAGTGTCCTATATATGCTGCTGCTGCTACTAAGTCACTTCAGTAGTGTCCAACTTTGTGCAGCCCCATAGATGGCAGCCCACCAGGCTCCCCCGTCTCTGGGATTCTTCAGGCAAGAACACTGGAGTGGGTTGCCATTTCCTTCTCCAATGGATGAAAGTGAAAGTGAAGTTGTTCAGTCATGTCCTACTCTTAGCGACTCCTCTGTCCATGGAATTTTCTAGGCAAGAATACTGGATGGGTTGGCATGCCCTTCTCCAGGGGATCTTCCCAACCCAGGGATATGAACCTGTGTATCCTGCACTGGCAGATGGATTCTTTACCACTGAGTCACCTGGGAAGCCCATTCACAGGCTACTACCACTCAAAACAAAAAGGAAAAGGAAAAAAAAGGTGATTAACTGATTTAGTGTTAGCTGTCTTCTTCAAAGTCTGGGGAAATTGAAGGATAGAGAGTAGACAGGTCTAGTCAAGGGGGTCAAGGATGAAGCTTGAAAGCTAAGTTATAACTCAGCTATATAAATACTTTTATGAGTTTAGCCTTTTAAAAATATTTACAGGCCATTATCTTGATAAAGGAACCGAAGACTTAGGGGAAGAAAGAAAAAAACAAGAGTCTTGAAATAGAAACTTTGTCCATCCATATTAAGTTTGCATCTGACATGACAAAAGAAAAAAAAATCAATCATAGGTTTTGACCCATAGGGATTTTTCTGCTCATCCATTAGAAGGTGACTGAGATGAGAAAAATATCATTTGTACCATCTACTACTACAGATTACTATCCTCTTATGAAGACATGAGACCAAGTGATTATGAGTTGACTTAAGAAAATCTGGCAGTTTTGAAAAGATATTCAAAAAATATTTTAAAACTATAAAACTATAAAATTAGATGCTTTATTTGTTCATGTGACACCAAATTATTTTGACAAAAAAAATACTAATATATTTCCTGAAGTAAGCAGTTATTTAGGGTCACCTATAAAGACATCCTTAAGGGACTTCCCTGGTAATCCAGTAGTGAAGACTCCATGCTTCCATTGCAAGGGGCGTGTGTTCAATCCCTGGTTGAGGAATAAAAATGTCACACACTGAGCAGTGTGTGACAAAAAGCAATTTAAAATATCATTAATAAAAAAAATAAAGACAACATTAAGAGAGAGAAACAGAGGAGCTGATTCAGTTCAGTTGCTCAGTCATGTCCGACTCTCTGCGACCCCATGAACTACAGCACACCAGGCCTCCCNATTATAATGTACTCAGTTCAGTTCAGTCGCTCAGTTGCGTCTGACTCTTTGCAACCTCATGGACTGCAGCACACCAGGCTTCCCTGTCCATCACCACCTCTCGGACTTTACTCAAACTCATGTCCATTGAGTCAGTGATGCCATCCAACCATCTCATCCTCTGTCATTCCCTTCTCCTTCTGCCTTCAATCTTTCCCAGCATTAGTGTCTTTTCCAATAAATCAGTTCTCTGCATGAGGTGGCGAAAGTAATGGAGTTTCAGCTTCAGCATCAGTCTTTCCAATGAATATTCAGGATTGATTTCCTTTAGGATGGACTGGTTGGATCTCCTTACAGTCCAAGGGACTCTCAGGAGTCTTCTCCAACACCACTGTTCAAAAGCATCAATTCTCTGGCACTCAGCTTTCTTCAAGTCCAACTCTCACACTCATACATGAATACTGGAGAAAACATAGCTTTGACTAGATGGACAAAGTAATATGTTGGCAAAGTAATATCTCTGCTTTTTAAGCTGAGATAAAAAAAGATAAGTTTTGTATTTTGTAAGCATGAAGTTTAATTATATAGCATAGTCAGAAATCTCACATGTAAGACAAAGACATGCATATCACAGTGAAAAATTGGCAATTGAAAATTTATGTCCCCTGAAATTATTTTATTATACACTGCTTGTGCTGCTACTGCTAAGTCGCCTCAGTCATGTCCGACTCTGTGTGACCCCATCGATGGCAGCCCACCAGGCTCCCCCGTCCCTGGGATTCTCCAGGCAAGACCACTGGTTGTAGGTAGAGCAAAACAGACTAGTGATTGTGGCGGTTTTGTTGCTAAGTCGTGTCTGACTCTTGCAACCCCATGGACTGTAGCCCTGGGGTTGCAAGGAATCCATGAACAGTGGTTCCTCTGTTCATGGGATTTCCCAGGCAAGAATACTGGAATGGGTTACCATTTCCTTCTCCAGGGGATCTTCCTGACCCATGGATAGAACCTGGGTCTCCTACATTTCAGGCAGATTCTTTACCAACTGAGCCACCAGGGAAGCCATATACTAGTGACGCTATTTATTAAATATGTTTGGAAGTTACATGCTGTGGGAGTATTAGCTAGCATCTATGAAACAGGCCCTATTTGTTTTTCTAGGCTTTAATTGAAGACATGGACAGAGAAGAGAATTATTAAGGCTATAAACATGGAAACTGCTATGGTTTTAATAAACATATATTCTAATGTGATATATATAATAATATGTAGATACAATTTATATAAATAACAGCATGTTTATACTTCCATTTTAAGAGAAATATAAATCGTATTTATATTTATAGGAGATTAAATAACCTGAGACAATTTTAACATAATAGCCATATACTACAGTGTAAGAAAATAATATTTGATAACTTTAAAAATTCAAACTTATGGTATCATAGGTTATCGCTCAAAATCAACCAGAGCTCAGTCAATATTCAGAAGCCCAGATTTTCAAACAGCACTGCCAGGCCAATCTTACAATGTAATGTGATTCTTACAGATTTAACAAGAAAATAAAGAGTTAATATAAGCCTTTGTAATAGTATAGAGATATTTTATAGAATACACAAGTACTTCCATTATATTCAATAAGGTTAAGATTGTATACACAACTGATCTCATTATTCATCATTGTTAAATGGCTTCTGCACATAGAGCACTCATCTTCCCTACTCACTACAACGGCCCAACCTGAAAGAACCTATCATGTATGTTGACATGAGGTTGTTTAATCAAACAATCTTTTCTTATCTATAGAAAAGAAGGAAAAAAAAATATTTTGGGGAAAAGATGAATGCTTCTGTGGATCCCTCTACAGATTAAAATGGTTGACTCAGCAGCACTCTGAGTAAAATACAGAGCCTAGAGAAGCAAGCTGACGGCACTTTAGTTTATTGTACTTAACAGCACTCAGGACAAGCATTTTATTCACACAGATTTCCCCTACCTAAAATTAATTTCTCCCTTTTTTATGCTTGCACAGCACACAATTTCTTCCTCTCCTGCAGCATTTGCCACATTTTGTCTTATTCTAGGCTCTACTTTTCTTGTGTAAAAATGTGAAACATCAATACTTACAAGTATCTTGATAAAATGTTTAAGGTTTTTCCGTATCTCCTCTCCTTCTCCATATGTCCTTCTCCCCTAAAACAGTATTATAAAGCACATGCTTGACACACAGAATACAAGTACAGATCAACTGGTACCACTATAAAACAAACCAACAGCAAGGAAAATAAAAGAGTGAATTATAAAGAAGTACCATATTTTAATTTCTTCTTCTTCAATTCATCATATTTTTAACACATTCTAGGCTACCAGTGTCTTTCTTTATGTCTAAAAAGTGGTTACAGCATGTACCGTATCATGAAAAGCAAATTATTTGTGTGAATTGAAGATCTCTTCAATGGCAGAAGACTGTTATCATCTTATCAGTAAATTCAATCTCAGAATCAAGTCTTATACTCTGTGTCCTAGTTTGTAGTGTCCTATATATGCTGCTGCTGCTACTAAGTCACTTCAGTAGTGTCCAACTTTGTGCAGCCCCATAGATGGCAGCCCACCAGGCTCCCCCGTCTCTGGGATTCTTCAGGCAAGAACACTGGAGTGGGTTGCCATTTCCTTCTCCAATGGATGAAAGTGAAAGTGAAGTTGTTCAGTCATGTCCTACTCTTAGCGACTCCTCTGTCCATGGAATTTTCTAGGCAAGAATACTGGATGGGTTGGCATGCCCTTCTCCAGGGGATCTTCCCAACCCAGGGATATGAACCTGTGTATCCTGCACTGGCAGATGGATTCTTTACCACTGAGTCACCTGGGAAGCCCATTCACAGGCTACTACCACTCAAAACAAAAAGGAAAAGGAAAAAAAAGGTGATTAACTGATTTAGTGTTAGCTGTCTTCTTCAAAGTCTGGGGAAATTGAAGGATAGAGAGTAGACAGGTCTAGTCAAGGGGGTCAAGGATGAAGCTTGAAAGCTAAGTTATCTTATAACTCAGCTATATAAATACTTTTATGAGTTTAGCCTTTTAAAAATATTTACAGGCCATTATCTTGATAAAGGAACTGAAGACTTAGGGGAAGAAAGAAAAAAACAAGAGTCTTGAAATAGAAACTTTGTCCATCCAAATTAAGTTTGCATCTGACATGACAAAAGAAAAAAAAATCAATCATAGGTTTTGACCCATAGGGATTTTTCTGCTCATCCATTAGAAGGTGACTGAGATGAGAAAAATATCATTTGTACCATCTACTACTACAGATTACTATCCTCTTATGAAGACATGAGACCAAGTGATTATGAGTTGACTTAAGAAAATCTGGCAGTTTTGAAAAGATATTCAAAAAAGTATTTTAAAACTATAAAACTATAAAATTAGATGCTTTATTTGTTCATGTGACACCAAATTATTTTGACAAAAAAAATACTAATATATTTCCTGAAGTAAGCAGTTATTTAGGGTCACCTATAAAGACATCCTTAAGGGACTTCCCTGGTAATCCAGTAGTGAAGACTCCATGCTTCCATTGCAAGGGGCGTGTGTTCAATCCCTGGTTGAGGAATAAAAATGTCACACACTGAGCAGTGTGTGACAAAAAGCAATTTAAAATATCATTAATAAAAAAAATAAAGACAACATTAAGAGAGAGAAACAGAGGAGCTGATTCAGTTCAGTTGCTCAGTCATGTCCGACTCTCTGCGACCCCATGAACTACAGCACACCAGGCCTCCCTGTCCATCACCAACTCCCAGAGCTTGTTCAAACTCATGTCCATCAAGTCGATGATGCCATCCAACCATCTCATCCTCTGTCATCCCCTTCTCCTCCNTGCGACCCCATGAACTACAGCACACCAGGCCTCCCTGTCCATCACCAACTCCCAGAGCTTGTTCAAACTCATGTCCATCAAGTCGATGATGCCATCCAACCATCTCATCCTCTGTCATCCCCTTCTCCTCCTGCCTTCAATCTTTCCCAGCATCAAAGTCTTTTCCAGTGAGTCAGTTCTTTACATCAGATGGCCAAAGTATTGGAGCTTTACCATCAGTCTTTCCAATGAATATTCAGGCCTGATTTCCTTTAGGATTGACTGGTTGGATCTCTTTGCAGTCCAAGGGACTCTCAAGAGTCTTCTTCAACACCTGACTAATGTCCTATAATGATCCTATATCTATTTTGTTTCATCTTTTGTTCATTCTCCAGTCCCACATGGACATTTAGCTTCTATGATACAAAAAGAAAGAAAAAGATACAGAAAGCATGACTGATGCATGGATGTAAAACAGTGAGATGATATGGAACAGAAACCAGGGCAACAAAATATAGCTTGTGGCAAGAATGAAAATGTGCCTAGTCTCTTAAAAGCTCAATTTCGCAAGGTAATAGCTCAGTACTTAACTTTGTATCAGTCTGGTTCCTAGGAGTATTAGGACCTTTTCAATAGGTGTACTATCTATGCAGTAGCTCTGTACACTCAGTCTCTCTATTGGCTGTTTGATTAAGGATCCTTTATCCCTCAGTTCTGAAACACCTTAAACAGTCAAACCACTAGATTAGCTGAGCAACATTTTTGTGGAGAAAAGTTCATGTGATGTCAAACTATGTTGTAATAAAGTAAGTATCACATGAGAAACCAAACAAATGATCTCCCTTATCATTTTAAGAGCATCAACTAAATCCTTACAAGGCTGTCAAGGTTTGCCCTATGACTATCTGAAATAAGGCTTTTTTATTGAAATTTCATGGACTGTCAACAGCTTCCACACCTAATGTAAGATTAGCCCATGATCTGTGACACAAAATGTGTGAATTCGCAGATACTTTGTGGTTATATGACACTTATCATAAACAAAAATCTTATTATCAAGTTTCATGACATACTATGGTTCAAATATCTTAAGGACCATAGAATAATCAAGAGACTACAGAAACTATAATTGTACTGCAGTAGTTATTCCATTTTTGATATGTTATGCATAATTAGCTTTAATATCATCTGTGATTTGTAAAAATGAGAATTGTGGGCACTTCTTTCAGCTTAAAAAACAAAAGTTCAAGAAGGTGGCTGTGAAGAATAATAAATGAAAGTTACTGTGAAGGACTTTAAATATGAATAGCCATACATTGTCAAATAATAATCAAATAACATTTTTAATGTGAATGAACTGAAAATTTATATAAAAGTACTTCCTCGTAATCAAACAGTACAGATAAGTTGCTCTATTGTAATCAGATCATTCCCATTACATTGTGCTTGTTCTGAACATTGTATTTTCAGAGGGAAATACATATTTTTAGAACAAATTCAGACTAAACTCAGGACTCTATACCCACTGAGTCAAGCTGCAATATCTAAGATTTGGTCTAGGGAAATGACGAATCAGAACATATAACAGTGTTTTGAATTATACAGATATGGGTATCTTGTGAAGAATTAACTGTTCTCTGTGTCTTCAAGGTAAGTGGGGAAACATTGACAGTGGAGGAAGTTTTTTATTTCACATAATGTTGACTATGGAGCTCCCTCTAGATACAGCAGGCTACTTTCAGGGAAACAGTTTCCTAGTTGGCAGACGTATCACATACAATTTGGGCTAGCTACTGTGGAGAAGTTTCAAACAAGCAAGTGTTAAAACAACTTTTCCAATCTTTAAGGATTTAACAATTATATGAATATCAGACAATGAATATGAACACACATTGGGACAATAAATACATAGTCTCATTTATGTGTCTGAATGATGAGGGCTTTATTAGGAAGACCAGAAGGTGAGAGCTATCTGGCTTGGTGGCCCTCACTACTGCTGCTTTCTAGTTGAAGCCTCTCCTGTGAATAACTGTTGTGCTAACTTTTATGATGCCATCTCCTCTTCCTAAAATTAGTTAGCCAGAAGCAACTTCATTAATCTGCATTACAGGATAACAGCAATAACAAGGGTTTAAGGGAAATGTTCACATGGCAGAATTTTTGTATTATCAAAGAAACCCTAATGGCTATTCAATAATGTGCACTAACCTCACGCATACATATGTACATACATAGAGCACTGTGTTCACTGGATGTTACTGACTGAATCATTTTTTTTTTTTCTTTAACAAACCTCTGTCCACGCTGAAGTTTTTTTTCATTATGGATCTTGGAGCAGGCCTAGCCTCTAGGCCTATGTAGTCAGCAATGTTAAAATCCATTTGGGTGCAATGGTTTTCTAGTACTTTTGTTTATTCAAATATTACAGAGCAATTCTCAAGGCCAGATGTGGTTGTTGAATCAGTGCTTCTTATACTAACAAGTGTAAATATGAACTACATAACATCATCGATGTTACACTACAATTTGAAAGAGAATTGGGTGTTTAGAAAAATGAGAGGATTTTTAGAGATTCTATAGGCATTTTCCTTTAGCTTAGGAAGAATTTCAGGAAACAAAATGTTAATCATTATAAAAGTCACAGCTCTAATTCTGCTGAGATAAAAATCCTAGAGAAAGACTCATCAGGAAATTTCTGTGGTTATATTTAAGGGGACACTAACTAAGTCAGGATTTCAGGGAAGGATTTATGAGCTGTGTTTGAGGGGAACAGACTGGAGATCCTGTTTGTCAATAATGGAAATATGTGAGTGAACAGCGAAAAACTCAAAACTAGAAAGATACATCTGTGAAGGCAAGCGTAACCTACAACTGTGGCAAACTGATTGTGACTATATACTTATATGTCTCTACTCACTATACAGAATCTATTTTCAATATTCCCTGACATGACACTTAGGGAAAGCTGTGGAGCTGAATGCATTCTGAAAGTATTCTGCTATAATACATACTAAACAGAACAGGAAAGACCACAGAAGAGAAAGGCATTCCATCAAAGTGGTTCAATGTATAGAGAAGTTCTTTCTCATCTATTCCTCCCAAGATTTCTTCCCTTCAACACCAAATCCTTTTATATTTTAACTAGTGACAGCAGAGGGGATTCTAAGACATGTTTCTCTGAGAGCCATTTTTAGTTGAGCTTTCTTTATTTACAAATATACAATAAGGGCTAGATGTTGCTTTAGTTTTTAAGATTAATCTACTTTTGTATCACTGGCAAATAACTACTGGGTTTAAAGACGGAAGAAGTATGTTCAATACATTTTTCTTGCTTCATGTGTCATATGGTGCTGTACTGTAAAATTAACAGTTACAGTATATAGCCATCATTCAAGCAAACAATTTCATGTTTCAAAATAGCAAAATACAGTATTGTAAAGTAGAATAAAGTAAAAAAATTTTTTAAATAAACAAAATAGCAAAATGTTGAAGAACTTCTCCATTCTATAATTTTTAAAAATAATCTCAGAGAACAAGAGCATACAACCACTCTATCAAATCCATTGCTTCCTTTACATTCCCAATTTTACTACCTTGGTCTATAATACATTATATTTTTGCCTGAACTATAATAATCTCATAAACTTCGGTCTTCCTCCATTCCATTCATCCTATGAAACATGGGAGATTAACTTTGTAAAACATTGCTTTGTAACTGTCATATACCTTCCTTAAAAACTTCAGTAACTCACCATTAAATCTAGAACAAAAAATAGGTAGCCATTGCAATTTATTGAGCAAGTTCTGATCAACAAAGTGCTTTAGTGTGTTGATCTTAGTTTGACTGAAGAAGGGAGACAGGAAGACTATGCACATGGTAATTTCAATAATCTGGTCAAAATGACAAGAACTTAATATATTAGCAGTACTTATATTCTGGAATATTCCAGAAACAAAATCACATATTCAAGAATAACTGCAAAATTGTAATTATTTTGAGGATAGTTTCATTTGAAGAGGAAAATTTTTTAAAAATCAGAAAACTGGGTGATAGTCACTAAAAGGATACTGCTGCCAGTGACAATAAAGGGAGAAATCAGAAAAGGGAATCTGTTTTGGGGATGAACTGATCGATTAGAAATGGTTAAAGAAATGTAAATAACAATGTTCATTAACTGGAAACAGGGCAACAGTTTTTGTTTATAGTTGGGAATTTGAGATAGAGATTTGAAGTTAAAGATGAGAATTTAAACATTAAAGAAACATTAAAATTTGTGGGAAAGCATGCATTCTTGGAAGAAATGGCTTTCAACAGAGAGGAACATAATATCCGGGTATGAACTTTACCAAACACCTACACTCAAGAGGGTAGCTTAGAAGCTAGAGTAGATAAACATTAAGCATACATGTAGGAAGATAGCCGATAGAGTCCAGTGCTACAGAAGTTCAGCAGAAATAAATTGCTGAAATATCAAAGAGGATGCAAATGATAAAAGGTCTTTATATTCGGTGATGAGAAATCTTATAAAATCCAAAGATGATTTTGAAAAGTTAAGAATCATAGTGGTGAGGATAGGTGATAAACTGTACAAGAATGAAAAGGAAACAGATGCAACAAGTTAACACTTTTATGGCACTTTACAATTTATAATGGGCTCTTTATATACCTTAAAAATTAAGAAAATTGATAGTAACTGAATGGTTCAAAGAACATAGTTTTTAAAATCAAAGAGATCTGATAATGTTTAGAGACCAAAAAAGGGGGGGGGAGTGGAATTAGAGGAAAGAAAAAGACCAAAATAGCTGGAGTGGGTAAAAATATAAATAGGAATCTAACTATATTCCACAATACACAGGCACTGAATGGAGAGCAGAGGTGAAGGGAAAGTAGCATGTTTTACCAGGACCCACTGAGCTAAAGATAAGAACAAATGAGAAACTTCATTCTACCTTATTTTTTATTTTCCAAGAACAAGAGAGGGAGAAGGAGAGACCATCTCTTGAAAGTGAGAGAAGAGCTAGGGTTTTCAAAAAGTGGTCTGCAATAGCCACTGAAATATTAAGCAAGCTGAATTCTGACAGCATGAATTTATAATAGATTAGATCATTATAGTTCTCTATCTTATCCCATCAGTGTTTGGTGGTAAAGAATTAAGACTGTAAAAGTCAAATATTGGGCAGAGATTTAAAGCTGATCATTTGCTTATGGGTTTGGCAAAAATCTATCACTGGATAAAACTGAAAGCAAACAAAACCAGGAATAATTTTTAAGTTGAAAATTAATTAAGTTTAAAAATTAAAATAATTTTTAAGTTTAACTCTTCAATTAAAATTTTAAAAAATTTTTAATAAATTTTCCCAACACATTAAACCNGGATAGCATACAGGAATCTCTGTGTAAACTGTTCATCTACTGGTTAACATTTAGGTTTGAAATTGGAAAAAAAACATGAAGAGACTTTAATTTCTTTTAAGAATACATACTCAAAAGGGGGAGTGGGCACTATTTTTGATACCGAGATAGCAGCAAAACCAAAAACTATTCCAAAGAAGCAAATGGCAACAGAGATCAATCAGCAGTGACCTACACCTATTTTCTTTTTAAAAAATTATTTGCACCTTCACTGAGTTATTGTTAAATCTTAAGTGACGTTTAAAACAATAAGCAGACAAGTTTAGGGTGACTTAAGAAAGGCCATTTTCCACAAGGAAAAGGTTTCTTCCATATCCTTGAGGGCAGGTACTGACTTTTCACCCTTCACTGGCGCCCAGAACAAAGCCTGGCACAGAGTTAGCACTTATTAGTTATTCGGTGGGTGAATAAACAGATGAATGAATGACGCTATTCTGCAAAGCCTGAGCAATCAGGGGCTGGTGTCCCTGAACCACGCTTGCTGCCATTCCAGCAGGCTGGCAAGCATCTCTTCATTCCCTTACTTTTCTGGCAGGTTTGAATTCCCCTGTTTGTCCCTCCTTTAGGACGACCAAAATCCTGTCCCTAAACCGCGCCATTCCTCAGTTAATATGCTCATTTCTCGGACAGACGTAGCTGTTTCTGAGGAATGGCAGGCGGAACACGCAGGTTTTGGGAGGCGAGTAGCCGGGTGGGCCTTGACGCGGCGAAGATAGTTCCAACGCCCGATATAAAAGGGTTTGGACACTCATTTCTTCAATCGTTGATAAACAAAACTGCTCACTCTCACCTCCTCGTGCAGACGCCGCAATGCTAACCTGGTTCCGACTGACACCGTGAGGAGGGAAAAGAACGCCGAACCGCCCTCACCAGGAGAGAAGGGAGAAAGCAAGCGCCTCCCCGAGCCCCCTTGACGCCTGCCGTTCCCTTGCGCTCCACCGTCCGACGACTCACGCGCGGGGTTGCGGGCGCCAAGACGCGAGGGCAGCCGGGGCGCGTGCGCGCGGGAGGACGGGGCGTGCGGTGGGGGCGGGGAAGGGACAGAAGGGAGCGCGGCGCGCCAGCAGGTGGGAGCGTCCTCTCGCGCGCGTGCGCGCCCCGNATATGCATCCAAGATGTGTATAAGAGACAGGCCGGGGCGCGTGCGCGCGGGAGGACGGGGCGTGCGGTGGGGGCGGGGAAGGGACAGAAGGGAGCGCGGCGCGCCAGCAGGTGGGAGCGTCCTCTCGCGCGCGTGCGCGCCCCGTGCCTTCTCCCTCACGTTCCCCGCGCGCCGCGTCTCCTCCCCGCCGGGCGCGCGCCGCCTCTTGCCCTCGCGCCGGGTCTGTCTCGGTCTCTCAGAGGCGCACGCTCCGCGGAGCTCCAGCCACTGCCGTCGCCTCGGCAGCGGCTCTCGAGCCCGGCGGTTCAGCATCGGCCCCTCAGCGCCGCGTCCCAGGCCACCTCCCTCTCCTCCGCCACTCCCCTTTCCTTTCCCGCCCTTCTCTCCCACACGGTCCTCGGAGAGAGCCTGGATACGAAGCAGGCGGACGTGAGAAGGGGGTTGGAAAAATGGAGGTGCCGCGCCTGGATCATGCCCTCAACAGCCCCACCAGCCCCTGTGAGGAGGTGATCAAAAACCTCAGCCTGGAAGCCATTCAGCTGTGCGACCGAGATGGTAAGAGCGGCCGGGACGGTGAGGATCGGCGGGGGTGGGGGTAAAGCCCGCTGCCGGACGCCGCGGCCACTGGAGCTCCCGCCGACCCTGCTCGCCCGGGCGGTAGGGTCTTTTGTTGTCCCCCTTGTGCAGTTGAACGCTAATGGGGGCTCCCCTTCGCCCACCCACTCTCCCCTCAGACCCCAGAAACAAAAGGACCCCGGGGCTCGCGGGTTGGCTGGGGAAGTCGCCGTGGTCCCCGGCCGCGGAGCCCCTCACCGTTGCCGCCCGCCTGGCTCCCGCCGAGGGGTTGCCCCGCGAGGGCGCCGTTCCCGCCGGCGTCTCCTGCTCCGGACCTGGTGTTTCCGATCTTCGCCGCAGTCCCGCTTTCCTGGGTCTCCCGGCGAAAGCCGTCGGGATGTTTCCAGCGTTGCCCCCTGCCCCCAGCACACACTCGTTAGCGGTCTCTGCCCAGAAACTTACTAGTTCCTTTTTGAGCCTCCCATCTTCAGACTTCTTACATTTTGAAGTCTTTTTATCCTTTCAAAATGGAATTTGAAGTGACAGTTATTTTTTAGTGAAGGGACAGGAGAGTGCGATTCAGCACCAAGGACAGCCACAAGCTTCGTGGTTTGAAACTGTGATTCAGAAACTGTCAAAAATGTGTAATGGAAGTGGCATCATACATCTGCCGTGATTCAGAGTATGTGGCGAGTACTTACCATTGTGTCTTGATATTATATCGCTTATTCTATTGTTAAAGTTGACAGTCTCCTTAAAAAGGAAATTGATTAAACAGGTCTGAGCGTTAAAGGTAAACTAGTACAATGTGCAGTATGGGTAGTTACAAATGCTTCTGTATTATTAGTTGGAGTAGTTGAAGGGTCAGTGCTATTTCAGTAATGTGAAATAAAACTTCATTTGTAAAGAAGTCATTTGATTAGTACTGATTGATGTAATAGTTGTAAAAAATTATACAAGTGACAAAGGAAAAATTATGTGTTGTCAAGATGACCCTGAACAGTTTTGACCGTGAATGAAATTAGTGTTTAACTCTGTATAGGGATGATTTAAAAATGGTTTTTAGTCACGGTTATGTAGATATACTAATATACTTACAATAAGATCGTAAAATTGATCAGTATATAATCCAAGTAGAGAGCAGAGGTCTTGTTTCCAGTCATTTAAATGGTAATAACTTGGTTAGGTGTTGCTGTATAGTACATTTTAGGTCAACTGAACACCGAAATTCTGTTTATTAATAAATTTAGAACAATCACTCTTGGATTAATTGTTCTTTGAAGCCGATGGCACTTTAAATAATTTTGAAAAGGGTGTAGTATAGATAATAAATATTCTTGCAAAAGCTGCTTTTATTTTCTTCATCCCTAGACTGTTTTGGTCACCATAGTAATAAGTGCACATACTTTTGACATTAACAGTTCATTGTTTTTGTATTCTATATAGGAAGTTGCACTATTAGGCTGTACAGATTATTTTTAACATAACCCATAGAAAATCCTATGGGTTTGTTTATACTTTTGTGAAATGACTTTATAATGTTACCATTGTAAATATTTTTATTTTCCTATGCTGGTTTGACAGAAAGCAGTAATAAAGGTAGATTTTATTTTCATCTGCTCCAGTGATTTATCAAAAGCTCGTCACTATACTTATTGGAAATAAGCAATTCATGCTTGCTCCTCAAAAGCCAGTAGTTAGTACTTAAAAATGCACTTACCAGATGTTTCAAAGATACTAAGAAAAATAGTTTTTTAATGACCTTTACAGAGTTAATAATGTATAAAAATTAATATCCTGCATTTACCATGTCTCTTCTCCTGGAGTAGAGTTATTTTATTTTGGTAATGTTTTTTAGTTTCTATGATTCACATTACTAATCCTGCAAAATGAATGAATTATATAACATTTAATTGGGGATGTACTGGCACTAGGCAGTTTGAAAATTACTACTTATTTGCAGACTTCTAATAGATTCAACACAGATTAATTAAATAGAGTTTCATTTTATAAAATAGCTTATATCTTCAACTACAAAAGGCTAACTATTAAAAGATGTGTAAAATGTGAAAATAGCTCATGTAAAGATTTTGTTAAATGCCTAACTTTACATTCTGTGAAACTCTGTATGTCAATTCCAAAAATGTTAAGTTGGCATCATAGGAATAATTTAGAGGAGATGATATAGTTACTTTTACAGAACAATTTTAAAGTGTTACATTAAGTTTTTCAACCAGATCTAGTCATACTTTTATACTGAGAAATTTTCACCTAGATGAATTTGCTTCCTTCACTTCCTTCCTTTCACTCCCTCTCCAGTCTCATTGTTTTATTTCTGGAAATATATAGCACAAAAATTTGTGGCAGATCTGTTTTTTATTTAAGTACATAATGAGTTATATTTTCATAATT
Organism: Neotragus pygmaeus; assembly: GCA_006410875.1. NCBI lineage: Eukaryota > Metazoa > Chordata > Mammalia > Artiodactyla > Bovidae > Neotragus > Neotragus pygmaeus. Next base: position 51,377 of record SJYV01029207.1, on the reverse strand, counting down.
GTATGATTGTAAAAATAAATGTGTCTTGTTTGCTCTTTACTTTTCCAACTTTAATATGAATCTGATGATGAGAAAAATTAGTGCAATATTAATTCCTTAGATGTGGAATGAAGTAGAATAAGAGAAGATACCATATGATTGTTTAATAAACATCTCCTTTTACCCTCTCCACTTACAGATGTTTTTAATTTTATAATGTTTTGCGTATCACATCAACTGAGAGCTATAGCCACTGGCAAACATAACTGTATGTCTTATTGTCTGTTTGTCTTATCCTTTTTTTATTTTTTTTCCTTGTCATTTGCCTTTTTTCTTATCTGTTTACATCTGTTTAGTAACAATTTACAATGCCTCTTTTTCTCATCATCCCTCAAAATGCTTAATAGTTTCTGAAGAAGTTGTAATAGAATCCAAGTGGTCATATAATTGGATATTTTAATTAAGCAAGAGGGTTTTCATACACACATTATCTTGTGGGTAGTTTTATCCTAGGCATGTGTGCTCTGGTCGCTAATACAAGGCCCTGCCTAGATTTCATTTGTAGTTCATAATGAGGATTCTGGACAGACTTCTATTAGAAAACCTCTGAAGATGTGCTGTTTTCTTACAACAGATTTCTCTGTTGTAAGAAAAAGACTTGTTTCTGTTCTTCTCTTGTGTGTTGAAGTGGCTCAAGTGACGTGTATGATACAGTTTAATGGGGAGTTTTCAAAAAAAGATCAAATAATTTCTTATCTGGAAGCATTAGTAATATGGAAACTTATTTTCAGTTTGTTTCTTCTCATAGATACTTCAGACCCTCACTGACCTGTGACATTTCAAAACAGCTCTGACCCCACACACAGAATTCTACACTGCTTCTCTTCATCTTTTTTTTTTTCATCATACATGAAGCTTTCTTTCCTTGCTGTGGAGGAAAGAATCATTTTTATGTTGTTATATGCATCCAAGCTCCCTCCACATATTTTGAAAGATAAATTCCTTTCAATTTGGACTTTACCTTATTTACTTAAATTATAAATCAGCTGAGACTGTCTTCTTTATTGGNCTTTTTTTTTTTCATCATACATGAAGCTTTCTTTCCTTGCTGTGGAGGAAAGAATCATTTTTATGTTGTTATATGCATCCAAGCTCCCTCCACATATTTTGAAAGATAAATTCCTTTCAATTTGGACTTTACCTTATTTACTTAAATTATAAATCAGCTGAGACTGTCTTCTTTATTGGTGTGTGAATTAAACAAATTTTAAGTTTGAAAACAAAAGGTAATACAGGAGTGTTTAGTAACACAGTGCTGTATTAGATCATTCTTAATGGTATGTTTTAAAGCAGATGTCTAGTACGAATACTCTTAACTGTTACCTCTCATAGTACAAGAATTTAAGGTAGGCATTACTGAGACTCACTGACATATGTGTAGCATGGTGGTAATACCATTTTACATTCAGACCTCTCATGAAATGTTGACTCTTGATTAGATACATGATCTTAGGAAAGTTACTTCTTAGCCTCAACCTTTCTCATGTAATATGGGTATAAAATGTCAGTCTGGTAGGGTTGCTGAGATAAGTATTATAAAGCAGTTCTTGACACAAAATAGAGAATAGTAGTTATTTTAAATGGAATATTATTCTCCATATACCTTCTTGAGATGAACTACTGCTTTATAATTCTTCATTATTTGGCCAATATTTGGTTTAGATCTTTTTTAAAAATTTCAGTTGTGTTTTATGTAGTAAATCTTATGTCACTTCAGTTTCATAAGTAGTCAATGGAAACTAAATTCTGAATTTTAAATGAACAGTAAAATCACAGTTATAGTACTCTAATCTTTGCTTATGTTTTTCTATCACATCAGTTATATCCTTCTCAACCTTAATCCTGAAATCTATTTTCAGCTTCTATTTGAAACCTGCTGTTTGCTGTGTTTCATGTACATTGTGACCTTGATACCTGCTTTGAGTAGATATTTGCATCAGATATCGTCTATGTTCTTGATTCAACAATTCTTTCTTTATTTTTTTTAGAGTATAGATCTGTGCCAGCACATGTGACCTCTGGGTTCATTTATTTGACCCAGATATTACTATGGAGATGCTATGAATTTTTATTAGTGTGAAAACAAAATAAAACTAAAAGAAACAAGCAAACAGCTTGAAAACCATCAGATTATGTTAAACGAATTTGTATCTTTGGTAGGGGTTCTAATTCATTCCCAGAGAAGACCAGGAAGTTACTAGAGTAAAAAGTCTCATCAAAGCATATGTGACCAGGCTCCCTCCAGTGGTAGAATGACTGATAATGTCATAAGTTGAAACATTCTTGCCTAGGTAATTAAGCCAATTAGAAATTTACTGTATAGAATACTATCCAGAAAACTTTCAAGTCACCTTTAAAAAATTTTTTGCTGGTATTTCCTTCTCTTTAGGCCTACGCTTGATTTTTTTCATTTAACTTAGGTAATAGTTTCATGATGACTTTTATATTTTATCCTGGATTTCAGGATAATAATAATAGCAGGTATATCAGTTATAGCAGTAAGCATAATCCTTCTAGCTTTTAATTTTTCTTCTTTGTCCTTAGTAAATGTATAATTTGTTTTCCTTATATATTTGCCTCTTTCTTTGGTTTATTTTCCATTTCTTTTAACTTTCTCTGTAACCATTTTATTGTTCATAAATTATTTAAATTCTGTCTTTACTACTATAAAGCATTTGCTTCATTTTAAGAGTTTAAAATATTTTGTTAATACTAGACAGTAAACTGTCCCATTAATAAGGCTATTTTAACACATACGAAAAGTAAAATTAGTATTTGGGGAGGACTTCTAGCAGAAATGTGATGAAAGATTTGAAGAGTCTTGATGGGAAAAATAGACAGCCTCAGCTTGTTCTCTATATGGGAGGAGAGTGAGTGGCAGTGGTATAAAAGAAATCTAAAAATAAATACCAAAATTTTGTGATTGAATTTTCAAGCAAAATGAAAAGTGATCAGTGGTAACTGTAGGATTTTAGATTTAGGAAATCTGAAGAATCATTAACAAGAATGAAAAAAAAAGGAAAGGGTATTTTGACATCTGATGACAGTATTTTACATCTTAAATTTTAGGCCTCAGTGGACATCTAAATGCACCCCCAAACACTTTTCCAGGGGTGCTTCCTTCTGAGAAATCATTCTCAGAACAGTTTTTATGTACTGTTTTCTCATTATTGTTTCTGTGTGGACGGACACTCACAAGAAAATCCATTTACATTCTTCTTAGTCCTTTTTCTTCATTCTCACTATTCCTGCTCTTTAAGGCTATTTATCATCCAATGATAATATTTTGAGAATCATTAGTAAACTACTTGATACAGAGGATTATGAAATAGATTTTTTTGAGTCATCTGCATGAAGATAGTTTTGGAGTCAGGAGACTTTTCACAGGGATGTAGTACAAAGTGAAAAGAACATGTACATTAAGGTATTTGAAGTCTAACGTAAGAGACTTCTTTGGAAGCGTATATTAAGCTTTTACCAATTCCTCCTGTGTTCTGGGAAAAGGGTTCTAGAATGAACAAGAGAATTGTTCACATTCCTCTGGGGAGACTAGAACTTGGCTGAACAAGGAAGATTAGAATTTGACTTCGGTTTTAGAGTGACCTCTGAAGAGCTTTGTGTGTCTCCCCCTGACGGTAAGGGATGATCACATGCTAGGGAAGGCCAAGTTGAACCTCAAAGATGAAATAAATGTGCAATTCAGGCTTGTTAATGCAGACAAGTACTCTACGTTTTGAAGTCCCTCATTAGATGTGAGTTGAACAAAAAGCATCATACTCTGAATTGTGGTTAGTTTGTTTATGATGTTATGACTACTTGGACCAAGTTTGTGGTTCATTATAAAGGGGTTGTGGGATTTTTGCATATGAACTGTTACTTGTAGTGTTTGTGGAAACTACTGTTTGTGTAAATAGATCTTTTTGTTTTTTATAGCCTATGTGAGTGTTGTTATCTAATAATAGTAAGAAAAGCTTATAATTTCCCTCAATGTATGCCAGTAAAGACAAGGCACAAAATATTTTTCAATATGCTTACCGTGATTTTTCTTGAAAAATACTGCCTTACTTTCTCTAAGCCTGAATGTTGGTAAATCTCCTAGTCTTTAAAAATTTTAAAGCTGATGATAAATGCAAAGAAAAATGACAGACTATTTTTGAGCATCAAGTATGTGATATGTTCCTCATGATTGCATTTTCAAGTTATATCTATGATGTAGAACAGGGATCAGCAAGTTACAATCCTTGGGCCAAATCTGAAAACCTGCTGCCAGCTTTTTAAATAAAATTTTATTGGAGTAAAGCCATGCTTATTTGTTTATATATTGTCTATGGCTGCCTTATTGCTAAAACATCAGAGTTGTGTACCTGTGGCAACAGACCACATACCCCACAAACCTTAAAATACTTATTATCTAGTTATTTACACAAAAGGCTTGCCAACTCTTAATGTAGAGGGCTAAGAAAATTAATATCTCTTGATAGGAATAAAAATATTGAAAGAGTTTCTGAAAAAAATATAATATTTTGCTGTTATAGATTACCAGGGCTTTAGATTATGCTGGTCAGGCAGAGTTCTGTGGAAAGCTTAAAAACCTTACCAGGTAATAATAGGAAACAAGCCCTAATTTTAATTTGAAATCTAGGCATCGTATAAATAACTTTAGAAAGAAATACTAGTTCTGCATCACAATCTCATTAATAAATATGTTTTAAAGAATCAATCATGATATGAACTTTGAGAAATACCTTTATGTTGATACATATTTATTGATACATATTACAAGCATTTATGTGTACATCATATTCTTCCTTCTAAACCAAATTCTTATTGAAAAAGATTCAAGATCTTACTCATCTTTCTATGTCCATAATCTCACATACTACTTCTCAGTCTATCTGTAGTTTTTTTCAGTGTTTAACCTAAGACTGTCTGATACATTATAAAAATAGAATAAAAATTAATTATTAGAAAAATGAAATTTAAAAGATCCAAAAAGATTCAACAGACATAAAATTTACTGTCAAATTCATATACAAGTTTCCAAATGCTTAATCCTAATTTTTATATTTATCTCATCACAAATTGGTATATAGTTTGCAAACCACACTTTGAGCACAATAGCTAAAGGACGGTGACATTCATTCCTATTCAAAGCTTAATTTTTAGTTACTGAACTTAACCAGTTAATATTCTTATTTTGTTTCCTTTTGTTTTTTTACTTGCCTTGTGTTTTTACTGTTTATACATGTATTGCAAGTTTAGGATCTTTGTTAAGAATTGGAAAAAGGATCCAAGAATATGTAACTTGGCTCCTGCATTTAAAGAATTTACTGGCAATTAGGGAGATGATACATTAAAATAGATAAATACATGATAAGTATATAATAGTATAGAAGTAAAATGGTTAATTCTGTCTTGAGTCTCTCAGATGACTTCACAGAAGGAAGCAACATATTTTCTGGGTATTAAAATTTAAAAATTTGAAGAAGCAGAATAAGGGCACTTCTGACAAGATAAGTGCATATATAAAGGCATAAAACCATATATGTCCTAGGAATACATAGCACTTAGTATTGCTAAAAAAGAGGTATTCATTATGAGAAAATAAACTAAAAGCTTGTTGGGGAGAGCTGTTAATAGATTATGTCATGATCTATAGTTTGGATTTATCTAGTCTGAAATTATGCTAGTAGACTCCAAACTTTGTAATTTGTAGAGAACCTTTTAAAGCAAAACCACCACATTTTAGAGAATTCTTAATAAGTAAAAGTAGCATTTTATTAGTATACACTTATCCTGGAATTTCAAACATACCTTGTATTTCAAATAAAGTCAATTGATCAATGGATATAGTTAGAAATTAAAATTAGCAGTTTACTTGAAAGTTGTTAACTTTATATCAGCCTGAATATTCACTTTATTTCTGAATTTTATTTTTATTGCATTGTGTCTAGGAAATGTTCATACAGATAAGTAATGGCAAATGGTAATGTTCTTAATTCATTTTCTCTTCTCAGAATACTCTTTAAATGAATTGATTCAGACTTTAGAGAAATAGTAAGTTGTTCTTTTTTTTTTTTCCTGAAGGTGTAAGTCCTTTTGGAGGGAGGTAATAGAATTGACTCATCTGTCAGTTCATTTTGTCATTGCTCAGTGAAAATAATGTATCTTGTAATATTCTGAAATATTCATTGATAACATTTTTTAAATGCTCACATTTTTGTGCTGATCTCTGTTAAAAATTTCCGAACAGCTTAATTACTTGAATGATGACTCAACTGTAAGGATCAGTTTCATTACTGATACTTTATATGCATCTATAAGCTTGGTAACATTTGTGACTTTTGTCGGATTGAGGTTTTTCAACTTGTTACAATGCTATATAATCATATTAGCGTGCCTATAATTTATATGTGAAAGATATTTATATAAAGACTTTTTAATTACTAAATAAAGTATTTCTTGTTTCTTTTGAAGTATTTATACTTTGCTTCAGGATATCTATTTAAGTTTGGTATGAAGAAAACGAATTTTGAAATTTTCTATCTGTAACAATACAGTTAACCCAGGAAAAAAAAGAAAAAACCCATCAATTTAAATGATAATCTATGTGTGATTAGGCAAAACTGTTTTGAAATATCTTAGTATACAATCCTTACTAGTGAACAGTTAGTACTTAATGAAAGCTGGCAAAAGCTTTTATAGGAGCTACCACTTCTGAGATTTTAAATTTTTTATCTACTTCCCTTAATAGAGTTGTCTCAACAATTCTTACAGTTTAGTTGATGATATGTTAAAAACTGATTTAAACATTAAAATTTTCTTGTTTGTATATTGGTTTAGCATCCTTGAATTGACCTATTTGAGAAACTTCTACAAAAATAAATGCAGTGATCTGCCACATTCAAATTCTAGTGCAGTTAAATTGGAAAGATTTTACATAATTTCAACATTTGATTTAATCAAGGGTATGTGATGAATAATTTTGTATTTTGTGCATTTTTAGACATGTACTACTATTTGAGTTTTTTATAACAGTACTAATTTAACATATTTGTCATACTGTTATATAGGATTTAATAAGACTTTTGTCCAATCCTGTATGCTGCTATTCATAGGTAATATGGTGAGTTTGTTCTGAGCACATTTTAATTCCTAGATTTATAATAATTTCATATACACTTTTTTTTCCTTCAAAACTGTGGAACTTGTCAAAGACTGTGTCATTACAGGCTTCCCCTTGATATGCAAAAGCAGAGCTTTCTTCTGAAAGCTTTCGTAGGCCAAAATGGTATAAAGTGAAGAAGCAGTTAACTTAGGACACATATTGCTAATGTATGCACAAAATAAATCCAGATAAAGCATAGATGCTCACAGACACAGTTCAGAGCTCTGGGACTTGATGCTGAGATGTGGAGTGTAGTTCTCAGGGAAGGAACTTGGAGGTGCAGCTCTTCCTGCTTGGGGTGCACACTGCCTCAGTAGTGGCTACCTGCCAAAAACTGAAGCCTGTTTTTGATTTTTTGCCTCTTCTTGTAGAAGGGAAAATTCTCTTTGGATTTTTGTGGCTGGCAAAAAGAGGTACTAGTGTAGATATTTTGTAAAAGTGAAGTGACATAAAGCGAAGTCTTGGGAAAGTGGAGGATAGCTTTATTTGCAAACCTTTTTAAAATTTGCCACTGCAATGTAAATTCTACTGACAGATGACTGTCATTGAACTTTGGTACTGTGTTTTAGCCTTGAGAGCTCTCAAATGTTAGCTGAAAGAGCAACTGTTACTAATTAATAGGAAGGCTTTGTGATGTCTTGAGTGAAATCAGTCTCGGTACATCCATGTTAATACCTATGTAAGATTCCTGCTTTTAACGAGGGATCCACTACTAGTTTTATAGGTAATTATTTCATAACCTATACCAGAAAAAGTAGAACTATAACCCAAACTTAGAGTAACTCTATCACATATGTAAAGAAATACACAAAATTCATAAGCCCTTCTATTTAACTTGTTCTAATGAGCTGAAGGTACAAATAGATGCACCTGAGCCATGCCTGCAACTAATTGAACACTGCTTGCAAACCCATAATGTTTGCAGAATTTTACTTGAGTATATACTTGTTGAATAGAAAACTATGATCAGAGCCACAACCTTTTTATACATTATGCCATTTTATGTACTGAAATAGCAGGCCAAGTTTTATTTTGATGTTTACCCCAAATCTCATAGTATAGCACAATTTAATATATGCTTTTTAAACTCAGTTTTTAAAATAGTTCAAAATTATTCAGAAGAAATGATAGTGTTTGCTGAACCTCTTAATCTCCTTTACTAAAAAATATAAAACCATTTCAGAAGCAATTTAATTCATTGGATCTCAGCATTTGTTACCGGGAGGACTTGGTGAAGCAGGCTGCTCCCCCGACCTCTGAGTTTCTGATTTAATAGTTCTGGGGTGGAGCCCAAGAATTTGCATTTCTAACAAGTTTCCAGGTGATGCTGATGTTGTTGAGTCAGATACCACACTTGAAGAACCACTACCACTGCTGTAGGCAGCATAACCAAAGAAGTCCTTAGGTAAGGAAAAGTTATTTACATGTTTGGTTTTAATACATACAACCATTTGAGGAATGAACTGGAGTACTGAGCTCAGGAATCTCACCACTTATGGGGCAATTATAGATAAAAGTATTACTTAGAAAAGGAAGATGAAAATTGGGAGTGGAATTGAACATTTTTGAAGTAAAGGATGTTGATTTTGTGATTGAACTGAAAGTGTGAGATATGAAAAAGAATTTTTGTTGATGGCTAAATTTACTAGATTGGGTACATTTTGATGCCAGTAAATAAAGTAGTAATTGTTGGAGTGAATATGCAGGAGAAGTCTTGATATCAGGATATTAACAAGCTATTAAAGTCTTCTGAACAACTTAGGTTTCAGATATTTTGGGGATACCTCTGTGGAAATATCCAGGAAGTTGTTAGAAATATCTCTGCCTTATTGGAGTGTGTCTGAGGATAAAGATGGAATTTGATAGTCATTTTCAAGCTGTTTTTCTACTGCTTCTCTCTCTCCTTTCCTGTGTACTGTGCTCAGTCACTCAGTCGTGTCTGATTCTTTGTGACCCCATGGACTGTAGCCCTCCAGACCCCTCTGTCCATGGAGTTTTCCAGACAAGAATGCTAGAGTAAGTTGCCATTTCCTACTCCAGATCTTCCCAACCCAGGGATCGAGGTCATGTCTCCTGCATTGGCAGACAAATTCTTTACCACTGTGCTACTTGGGAAGCCCCTATCAAATATTTTTTCCTTCATCCTCTAGTCAGTCCTTTAGAATCATACTGAGTTGCTGAACTGCTCACTACAGCAAGTGAATTCAAATGTTGGCATCATTTTTTGTAGTGTCTAAAACGAGCATTGAAAATTACTTTTATATAATTTGGGGAGTTGTTATTTGGGGCAGTTAACATGAAAACAATTGACCTAAGCTCTATACTTGATAGATTTCTCTCCCTTGTATCAATTGGAAAGAGAGTTAAGTGTATGATGTTCTGTGCTTATTGTTGAGTTAAATTCACCCATTCCAGTCCATTTTAGTTTGCTGATTCCTAAAATGTCAGTGTTCACTCTTGCCGCCACCTGTTTGACTACTTCCAATTTGCCTTGATTCATGGACCTAACATTCCAGGTTCCTATGCAATACTGCTCTTAACAGCATCAGATTTTACTTTCACCACCAGTCACATCCACAGACGTGTGTTTTTGCTTTGGCTCCATCTCCTCATTCTTTCTGGAGTGATTTCTCCACTGATCTCCAGTAGCATATTGGGCACGTATCAACCTGGGGAGTTCATCTTTCAGTGTCCAATCTTTTTGCCTTTTCATACTGTTCATGGTGTTCTCAAAGCAAGAATACTGAAGTGGCTTGCCATCCCCGTCTCCAATGGACCACGTTTTGTCAGAACTCTCCACCATGACCCGTCCGTCTTGGGTGGCCCTACACAGCATGGCTCATAGTTTCACTGAATTAGACAAGGCTGTGGTCCATGTGATCAGATTGGTTAGATTTCTGTGATTGTGGTTTTCAGTCTGTCTGCCCTCTGAGGGAGAAGGATAAGAGGCTTATGGAAGTTTCCTAATGGGAGAGACTGACTGAGGGGGAAACTGAGTCTTGTTCTGATGGGCAGGGCCATGCTCAGTAAATCTTTAATCCAGTTTTCTGTTGATGTTTCTGTTCTGTTCCTTGTTATTTGACCTGAGGCCAAACTATGGTGGAGGTAATGAAGATAATCTACTTTGAAAGGTCCCACGCACACATTGCTACACTCAGTGCTCCCAACCCTGCAGCAGGCCACCGCTGACCCATGCCTCTGCCAGAGACCCCTGGACATTCATGGGCAAATCTGGGTCAGTTTATTGTGGGATCACTGCTCCTTTCTCCCAGGTCCTGGTGGGCACAAGGTTCTGTTTGCACCCTCCAAGAGTCTGTTTCCCCAGTCCTTTGTAAGTTCTGGCAGCTCTATGGTGGGATTAATGGCGACCTCCTCCAAGAGGGCTTATGCCATACCCAGGTCTACTGCACCCAGAGCCCCTGCCCCTGCAGCAGTCCACTACTGACTGTACCTCTTCAGGAGACTCTCAAACACAGTTCTGTCTCAGTCTCTATGGGATCTGGGTCCTGGTGCACACAAGATATGTTTGAGCCCTCTGAAGGTCTCTGGTGGGTATGGGGTTTGATTGTTAACGTGATTTTGCCCCTCCTGTCATCTTGGTGGGGCTTCTCCTTGGCCCTTGGACGTGGGGTATCTCCTCAAAGTCACTCCAGCACCACACAGCGACCATTCCAGTGCCTCAAGTCTTGCTGGGGCTTCTCTGCCCTTGGACGTGGGGTGTCACCTCACAGTCACAATCAAGGCAAACTGGAATTGGTCAAACAGGAGTTGGCAAGAGAGAACATCAACATTTTAGCAATCAGCGAACTAAAATTGACTGGAATGGATGAATTTAGCTCAGACGGCCATTATATCTACTACTGTGGGCAAGAATCCCTTAGAAGAAATGGAATAGCCATCATAAGAGTCAACAAAAGAGTCCAAAATGCAGCACTTGGATGCAATCACAAAAATGACAGAATGATCTCTGTTTGTTTCCAAGGCAAACCATTCAATATTGCAGTAATCCAAGTCTATGCCCAGACCAGTAATGCTGAAGAAGCTGAAGTTGAACAGTTCTATGAGGACCTACAAGATCTTTTAGAACTAACACCCAAAAAAGATGTCCTTTTCATTATAGGGAACTGGAATGCAAAAGTAGGAAGTCAAGAAACACCTGGAGTAACAGGCTATTTTGGCCTTGGAGTACAGAATGAAGCAGGGCAAAGGCTAATAGAGTTTTGCCAAGAGAACGCACTGGTCATAGCAAACACCCTCTTCCACAACAAAAGAGAAGACTATACATGTGGACATCACTAGATGATCAATACCAAAACCAGATTGATTATATTCTTTGCAACCAAAGATGGAGAAGCTCTATACAGTCAGCAAAAACAAGACCAGGACCTGACTGTGGCTCAGATCATGAACTCCTTATTGCAAAATTCAGACTTAAATTGACAAAGGTAGGAAAACAACTAGTCCATTCAGGTATGACCTAAATCAAATCCGTTACGATTATGGGAAATAGATTCAAGGAATTAGATCTGATAGACATAGTGCCTGAAGAACTATAGACAGAGGTTTGTGACATTGTACAGGAGGCATTATTTAAGACCATCCCCAAGAAAAAGAAATACATAAAGGCAAAATGATTGTCTGAGGAGACCTTACAAATAGCTATGAAAAGAAGAGAAGTGAAAGGGAAAGGAGAAAAGGAAAGATACACCCTTTTGAATGCAGAGTTCCAAAGAAGAGCAAGGCGAGATAAGAAAGCCTTCCTCAGTGATCAGTGCAAAGAGATAGAGGAAAACAATACAATGGGAAAGACTGGAGATCTCTTTAAGAAAATTAGAGATACCAAGGGAACATTTCATGCAAAAATGCGCACTGTAAAGGACAAAGATGGTATGGAGTTAACAGAAGCAGAAGATATTAAGAGGTGGCAAGAATACACAGAAGAACTATACAAAACAGAGCTTAATAACCCAGATAACCATGATGGTGTGATCACTCACCTAGAGCCAGACATCCTGGAATACAAAGTCAAGTGGGCATTAAGAAGCTTCACTATGAACAAAGCTAGTGGAGGTGATGAAATTCCAGTTGGGCTAGATCAAATCCTGAAAAATGATACTGTGAAAGTGCTTCACTCAATATATTAGCAAATTTGGAAAAATCAGCAGTGGCCACAGGACTGGAAAAAGGTTAGTTTTCCTTCCAGTCCCAAAGAAAGGCAATGCCAGAGAATGCTCAAGCTACCACACAGTTGCACTTATCTCACATGCTAGCAAAGTGATTCTCAAAATTCTCCAAGCCAGGCTTCAACAGTATGTGAACCATGAACTTCCAGATGTTCAACCTGGATTTAGAAAAGGCAGAGGAACCAGAGAAATTGCCAACATCTATTGGATCATTGTAAAAGCAAGAGAGTCCCAGAAACACATCTACTTCTGCTTTATTGACTATGCCAAAGCCTTTCACTGTGTGGATCACAACAAACTGGAAAATTCTGAAAGAGATGGGAGTACCAGACCACCTGACCTGCCTCTTGAGAAATATGTATGCAGGTCAAGAAGCAGTGATTAGAACTGGACATGGAACAACAGACTGATTCTGAATTGGGAAAGGAGTACGTCAAGTACATCAAGGCTGTATATTGACACTCTACTTATTTAACTTATATGCAGAGTACATCATGAGAAATGCTGGGCTGGATGAATCACAAGCTGAAATCTAGATTACCAGGAGAAATATCAATAACGTCAGATACGCAGATGACACTATACTTTTGGCAGAAAGCGAAGAAGAACTAAAGAGTCCCTTGATGAAAGGGAAAGAGGAGAGTGAAAAAGTTGGCTTAAAACTCAACATTCAGAAAACTTAAGATCATGGCATCCAGTCCCATCGCTTCATGGCAAATAGATGGGGAAACAGTGTCAGACTTTTTGGGGGGAGGGCTCCAAAATCACTGTAGATGGTGATTGCAGCCATGAAATTAAAAGATGCTTGCTCCTTGGAAGAAAAGTTATGACCAATGTAGACAGTATATTAAGAAGCAGAGATAATACATTGCCAATAAAGGTCTGTATAGTCAAAGCTATGGTTTTTCCTGTAGTCATGTATGGATGTGAGAGTTGGACTATAAAGAAAGCTGACTGCCGAAGAATTGATGCTTTTGAACTGTGGTGTTGGAGAAGATTCTTGAGAGTCCCTTGGACAGCAAGGAAATCCAGCCAATCCATCCTAAAGGAAATCAGTCCTGAATATTCCTTGGAAGTACTGATGCTGAAGCTGCAACTCCAATATTCTGGCCATCTGATGTGAAGAGGCAACTCACTGGAAAAGACCCTGATGCTGAGAAAAAATTGAGGGCAGGAGGAGAAGGAGACAACAGAGGATGAGATGGTTGATGGCATCACCGACTCGACAGACATGAGTTTGAGTAGGCCCTGGGAGCTGGTGATGGACAGGGAGGCCTGGCATGCTGCAGTCCGTGGCGTCTGACCCAGCTGAGTTGGACACAACTGAGTGACCGAACTGAACTGTGCTTACGGTGGAAATACAGTGGACTAATTTTTCCTTTGTTGGCAACAGTCTACAATGTATAAAACAAACTGTTGGAACTCAGCAGGTAAATAATGACACTTGAACCTACGAAAGCTAAAATCTTTATACTGAAGCTATTTCTAAAACTTTCATACTGAACATATATTTCCAACATTTTTTTGACTTCTACTAGATTTAATATTTACTTTGTATGTATTGAATACTGCTCTGAATAAGACAGTCGTTTTTATATTTGATTTGTGTTCTTTGCAGATAACTAAAAAAACACTAATCAACCACCACAGTGCTTGCTGTCATTTCTCTAGTGTTCTTAATAGTTTCCTTCTGAAAAATTTGACAGAAGGGCAAATGGCAGTGAAATGTAACTAAACTATGTTAAACTGTGATTTCTTAAATGATTTCTGAAATTTTTTGAGGCAAAGTGTTATAAATAATAGACTTTGAAAACACAGAGATTTAACATTTTTAACTTCATTTTTGTATATATACATATATAAATGTTAAAAATAGCCTAATTGTTACTGTGCTGACAGTTAAGTTTTAAAAACACTCTAGAATGCTGCATTTGTATCATTTCCCTATGAGTTTGCAAAGCTCTTTTGCCCAGCATTTCTGTCAACATGTGTTAAATTTTTTTTTTCTCTGAGCACACAGAACTCTTATGAAATGTCAAAAACATTGTTTTTAAGTAAAAAATGACACCTAAGAAAGATAAGTATGATGATGTGAGAAAGCAGAAAAAAGTTTTATCCAGAATAGTTTTTGCTAAATTGAAAAGTAGTTTTGCAAAATTTTTATAGACTAATATTATTATACCAACACTATAAAGTATCATAATTTATTATGGGTCAGAATTTACTTCAGTTGCTTTTAAAATGACTTTAATTGTCCTGTATTATCACTAAGGGTCTGCAAATGGCTTACTTTTGTTTTTCTGTTATACTCCGCTGCGTTTTATGGGGAAGTTAAGTGCTTTGTTTCTACATTGTAAAGACTTTCAAAACTGTTGTGTAAATGCTATGAGTGTTTTGTGTAGGAACTTCAGAGGTCATTTAAGATAATTCATTGGGCCATGGAATAAAGTAATAGAAGTTCTATTCTAATAGTAATACCTAATAGAAATAAGTTTGATTAATCTTTTCTATATAGACTGATATTTAGTATATCAAACCATCAACTATAGTGTTATGCATGATTGCTGTATGGAATTGAAATTTTAAAATATTTAATAAGATACCTACTGATACACGATGCACTTTCTCCATGTGATATCTTTTGCAAATGTGACAGCCCTTTAAATCAGGTATATAATTAAATCAAGTTTATAGATTATCATTTGAATTGCTATATCACAAAATGTTAGACCAAAATTATCAAAATATTAAGAACACATACTCATATTCTTATTTTAGTAATAATTTTAAAATATGTGTTTTGTTACTTTAAATTTCTATTTTGTCCATAATCTGTAATATTTGTAGTACAGTTGACCCCTAAACAACTCAGGCTTGAAATGCACAGGTCCACTTATACACAGATTTTTTTCAATAAATACTACAGTTCTGTACCATCCTTAGTTGAATTCCCAGGTGTGAAACCTCAGGTACAGAGGGACCTCAGCATCTGTGGATTTTGGTATCTGCAGTGGATCCTGGGACAAATCCCCTTCAGGTACCAAGGGATGACTGTGTATTAGTACAACAGGATGTGTATATAATTTATGAAGAAATAATAGCACTTATGAGTACACACTCAGCAGTTCTTATAGGGATACAAGATCAAAATCAATTCATAAGAATGAATTTTTATTATATTCTAGTTTTACATATCTTGCTTTATACAACAAGGTTTATGTATAAATCCACTCAGTGTTAAAGGTGGATATTATGATTACATCACAGAATTAAATACTTTGTCACTAAAAACATTCCGTAAATATATTTTAT
Organism: Neotragus pygmaeus; assembly: GCA_006410875.1. Classification (NCBI taxonomy): domain Eukaryota; kingdom Metazoa; phylum Chordata; class Mammalia; order Artiodactyla; family Bovidae; genus Neotragus; species Neotragus pygmaeus. The sequence goes on along the minus strand of SJYV01029207.1, from coordinate 35,675 downwards.
AAAGGTATACAATTGACATAACATTATATTAGTTTCAGGTATGCAGTGTAATGATTTGGCATTTGTATATATTGCAAAATGATCACAAAATAAGTCCAGTTAACATCCATCACCATACTTAGTTGCTCACCAACTTTCCTGATGAGAACTTTCAAGATCTGGCTACTGTCAAAATATGCAATAGAACATTGTTAACTTCAGGCCATTTGTTTGTTTCCTTTTTTTTTTAATTTAGATTCCACATAAAAGTAAGATACAGTATTTGTTGTTCTCTGTCAGATCTACTTCACTAAGCATAATATCCTCACAATCCATCTATGCTGAGGCAGATGGCAAGATTTCATTCTTTTTTATTGGTGAATATTATTTGTGTGTGTATACACACCATATTTTCTTTATCCACTCATCCACTAATGGACATTTATATTGTTTCCGTGTCTTGGATATCATAAATAATGCTGTAGTGAACATGGTGATATTTATATCTTTCTGGGGCTTTGCTGGTGGCTCAGATGGTAAAGAATCTGCCTACAATGCAGGAGACCTGAGTTTGATCCCTGGGTCGGGAGGATCCCCTGGAGAAGGAAATGGCAACCCACCCCAATATTCTTGCCTGGAAAATTACATGGACAGAGAGCCTGCCAGGCTAAGGTCTGAATTAGTGTTTTTTCTTCCTTCAGATAAATTCTCAGAAATGAAATTGCCAGTACTTATATGGTACTTCTATTTTAAATTTTGAGGAATCTTAATACTGTTTTCCATAGTGGCTACACCAGTTTACATTCCTACCAACAGTGCACAAGGGTCCCTTTTCTCCATATCCTCACCAACCCTTGTTATTTCTTGTCTTTTTTATAATAGCCATTGTGACAAGTGTGAGGCAATAAATCTCATTGTGGTTTTGATTTGAATTTCTGATTTTGAGGGATGCTGAACATTTTTTCATGTACATGTTTTTATTTGTATGTTTTCTTTGGGAAAATGCCTGTTTAGACACTCTGCCCCTTTTTTTGTATTGCTTATTGAATTTTGTGACTTATTTATATTTGATCAGATTGTTGTTCTTCAGTTGTTAAGTCATGTCTGACTCTCTAACACTGTGGACTGTAGCATGTCAGGCTTCCCCATCCTTTACTTCCCAGAGTTTGCTCAAACTCATGTCCATTGAGTTGGTGATGCCATTCAGCCATCTCTTTCTCTGTCACCCCCTTCTCCTCCTGCCCTCAATCTTTCCCCGCAGCAGCGGCTTTTCCAGTGAGTTGGCTGTTCTCATCAGGTGGCCCAAGTATTGGAGCTCCAGCATCAGTCCTTCCAATGACTATTCAGGGTTGATTTCCTTTAGGATTGACTGGCTTGATCTTCATGCTGTCCAAGGGACTCAAGAGTCTTTGCTAGCACCACAGTTAGAAGGCATCAATTCTTCAGTGCTGCTTCACTTTCACTTTTCACTTTCATCCATTGGCGAGGGAAATGGCAACCCACTCCAGTGTTCTTGCCTGGAGAATCCCAGGGATGGAGGAGCCTGGTGGGTTGCCGTGTATGGAGTCGCACAGAGTCGGACACGACTGAAGTGACTTAGCAGCAGCAGCAGCCTTCTTGATGGTCCAACTCTCACATCCATACGTGGCTGCTGGGTAAGCCATAGCTTTGACTATACGTACCTTTGCCAGCAAAGTGATGTTTTGCTTTTTAAAATGTCGTGTACACCTGTGGTGGATTCATGTCGATGTATGGCAAAGCCAATAGAGTATTGTAAAGTAAAATTTAAAAAAAAAAGAATAAAAAAATAGAAACATAAAAAAAATAAATTAAAAAAATAAAACCAGAAAAAAAAAATGTTGTCTAGATTTGTCCCAACTTTTGTTCCAAGGAGCAAATGTCTTTTAATTTTATGGCTGCAGTCATGTCTACAGTGATTTTGGAGCTCAAGAAAATAAAGTCTGTCACTGTTTCCATTTTTTTCCCTCATCTATTTGCCATGAAGTGATGAAACTGGATGTCATAATCTTGGTTTCTTGAATATTGAGTTTTAAGCCACCTTTTTCCCTCTCTTTCGCCTTCATCAAGAGGCTCTTTAGTTCCTCTTCACTTTCTGCCATTAGCGTAGTAGCATCTGCCTATCAGAGGTTTTTGATATTTCTCCCAGCAATCTTGGTTCCAGCATTTTATCAGATACCTTATCAGATATATGATTTGCAGGTTTTATTTGTGTGCTTTTTTCCATTTTGTTGATGGTATTCTTTGCTGTGAAGTTTTTTGGGGGATTTCTTTTTTGGACTGTGCTATGTGGCTTATAGGATCTTAGTTCCTTGACCAGAGATCGAACCTGGGCCCTTGGCAATTGAAAGCATGGAGTCCTAACCACTGCATCACCAAGGAATTCCCAAAAGCTGTTTAGTTTGGTATAGTTCTATTTATTGTTACCTTCTTTACCAAATCAAAAAATAATTGCTTAGACAGCTATCAAAGAGCATACAGCTTATGTTTTTTTCTAAAGTGTTAGGGTTTCAGGTCTTAAACATTCAAGTCTTTAGTCCATTCTGAGTTAATTTTGTGTATGATGTAAGATTGTAGTCCAGGCTATGCAGCTTGCCACCACCATTTATTGGGGAGACTATCCTTTTCTGACTGCATATTCTTGACTGTTGCCCTAAAACAATTGGTGGTATATGCATGGGTTTATTTGTGGGCTTTCTATTCTGTTACATTGATCTGTTTCTTTTTATGCTCAGTATCCTACTGTATTGAACTCTATAGTTTTATAATATAATTTGAAATCAGGGAGCATTATACCACCAGCTTTGTTGTTTTCTCTCAAGATTGCTTTAATTACTCAAATTATTTTGTGTTTCTGTGTAAGTATTAGGACCATTTTTTCTATTTCTTTGAAAAATGCCATTGGTATTTTCCTTGTTCCTGTTCAGTCACGAAGTTGTGTTTGATTCTTCTGTGACCCCATGAACTGCAGCACACCAGGCTTTCTTGTCCTTCACTATCTCCCGGAGCTTGCTCAAACTCATGTCCATTGAGTCAGTGATGTCATCCAACCATCTCATCCTCTGTTGGCCCTTTTCCTCTTGCCGTTAATCTTTCCCAGCATCAGGGTCTTTTCCAATGAGTTGCCTCTTCACATCAGGTGGCCAGAGTATTGGATTGCATTGAATCTGCAGACTGCTTTGGGTAGTATGAACATTTTAACGAAATTGTTTCAGTCTATGATTGTAGATTCTTTCCTTTATTTGTATTCTCTTACAGTTTTGTAAGATAATTGTTTCTAAGACAATTGTCTTTTTTATTTTATTGAAGTATAGTTGATTTACAATGTTGTGTTAGTTTCTGGTGTGCAGCAAAGTGTTTCAGGTTTTTATATATATATTTTTTCCTATTCTTTAATATTATAGTTTATTATAAAATATTGAACATATAGTTTCCTGTGCTATACAGTAGGACCTTGTTGTTTATCCATTCTATATATAATATTTTATATCCGCTAATCCCCAATGCCCAACCATCCTCCTCACCCATCCTCCCCCTGGGCAATCACAGGTCTGTTTTCTATATGTGTGAGAATGTTTCTGTTCATAGATAAGTTTGTGTCACATTTTAGATTCCACATATAAGTGATATCCTATGATATATTTCTTTCCCTTTCTGACTTACTTCACCTTAGTATTATAATTTCTAGGTCCATCCATGTTGCTGCTAATGGCATTATTTTTTATGGCTGAGTAATATTCCATAGTGTATTCAGTTCAGTCACTCAGTTGTGTCCAAATCTTTGCGACCCCATGAAGCGCAGCACACCAGGCCTCCCTGTCCATCACCAACTCCTGGAGTTCACTCAGACTCACATCTATCGAGTCAGTGATGCCATCCAGCCGTCTCATCCTCTGTCGTCTCCTCCTGCCCTCAATCCCTCCCAGCATCAGAGTTTTTTCCAATGAGTCAACTCTTCACATGAGGTGGCCAAAGTACTGGAGCTGCAGATTCAGCATCATTCCCTCCAAAGAAATCCCAGGGCTGATCTCCTTCAGAATGGACTGGTTGGATCGCCTTGCAGTCCAAGGGACTCTCAGGAGTCTTGTCCAACACCACAGTTCAAAAGCTTCAATTCTTTGGTGCTCAGGTTTACATACCCCATTTTCTGTGTCCACTCATCTTTCAGTGGACATTTAGGTTGTTTTCATGTCTTTGCTATTGTAGGTAGGGTTGTTATGAACATAGGGCTGCATATGTCTTTTCAGATTAGAGTTTGACCAGATATATATCCAGGAGTGTAATTGCTGGATCATGCATGCATGCTCAGTCACTTCAGTTGGGTCTAACTCTGTGCAACCCTAAGGATTATAGCCCACCAGGCTCCTCTGTCCTTGGGAGTCTCCAGATAAAAATACTGAATTGGGATTCCCTGCCCTCCTCCAGAGGATCTTCCTGATCCAGGGATTGAATCTGTGTCTCTTGTACTGCAGATGTATTCTTTACCACTGAGCCACCGGGGAAGCCCTGCTGGACCATATGACGACTCTATTTTAAGTGTTTTAAGGAAGTTCTGTACTGTTCTTCATAGTGGTTGCACTACTGCATTCCCACCAACAGTGTGGGAGGGTTCCATTTTCTCTACACTCTCTCCAGCATTTACTGTGTGTGGACTTCATCATGATGACCATTCTGACTGATGTGAGGTGATATCTCATTGTATTTTTGATTTGCATTTTCTAATAATTAGCAGTGTTGAACATCTTTTTATGTGGCCATCTGTATGTCTTGTTTGAAGAAATGTCTACTTATGCATTCTGTCCATTTTTTGATTGGCTTGCTTGGGTTTTTTTTTTTTTTTAACTAAGTTGTATGAGGTGTTTGTATATTTTGAAAATTAAGCCCTTGTCACTTGCTTCATTTTCAGATGTTTTCTCCCAGTGCATAGGTTGTGTTTTCATATTGTTTATGGTTTTCTTTACTATGAAAAGCTGATTAGTTTGAATAAGTCCCATTTGTTTACTTTTGCTTCTATTTATTTTGCCTTGATAGACTGGTCTATGAAGACATTGGTATAATTTATGTCAGAGATTGTTTTGGCTGTGTTCTCTTCTAGGAGTTTTAGGGTGTCATGTATTATAATTTAAGTATTTAAGCCATTTTGAATCTTATTTTTTGTGTATGGTGTGAGAGTACGTTCTAACTTCATTGATTTACATGTGGCTCACCAGCTTTCCCAACACCACTTGCTAAACATATTGTCTTTTCATCAATGAATATTCTTGCCTCCTTGGTTGAAATTAATTGACTGCAGTTGTATTGGTTTATTTCTTGGCTCTTTTCTGTTGCACTGATCGATACATCTGTTTTTGTGCCAATGCCATGCTGTTTTCCTTACTGTAGCTTTGTACTATTGTCTAAAAATGTGGGTGGGTTATGCCTCCAGCTTTGTTCTTTTTCCTCAGGATTGCTTTAGCAATTCTTGGATATTGTGGTTTCACTTGGGAATTCTACCAAACATACAAAGAAGAACTTATACTGAGTCTTCTCAAACTCTTCCAAAATATTGAAGATGAAGAAGCACACTCCAATATTCATTCTATGGAGCCATCGTCACCCCAATACTAAAACCAGACAAAGACACCACCAAAAAAGTTGGTTACAGACCAATATCTTTGAATATAGATGCAAAAATTCTCAACAAAATATTAGCAAACTGAATCCAAAAACATGTGACAAAGATCATACATCACAATCAAGTGGGATTCATCCTAGAATCATAAGGATGGTAAAACATATGCAAATCAATGTGATATACATATGAACAAAAGAAAAGACAAAAGCAGCATAATCATCTTATTTTTTATTCTAGCTGTATTTAACTTTCCTTTTTTTAAAATTTAAATTTATTTATTTTAATTGGAGGCTAATTACTTTACAGTGTTGTATTGGTTTTGCCATACATCAACATGATCCACCACGAGTGTACACATGTTCCCAATCCTGAACCTCCGTCCCACCTCCCTCTCCATACCATCCCTCTGGGTCATCCCAGTGCACCATCCCCAAGCATCCTGTATCCTGCATCTTCATAGTTGCCCAAAAAGCATTGATAAATTCAACATCCATTCATTATAGAAAATCTTACCAAAGTGAGCATACTGCTGCTAGTGCTGCTAAGTCACTTCAGTTGTGTCCGATTCTATGTGACCCCATAGACGGCAGCCCACCAGGCTCCCTAGTCCCTGGGATTCCCCAGGCAAGAACACTGGAGTGGGTTGCCGTTTCCTTCTCCAATGTATGAAAGTGAAAAGTGAAAGTGAAGTTGCTCAGGCGTGTCTGACCCTTAGCGACCCCATGGACTGTAGCCCACCAGGCTCCTCCGTCCATGGGATTTTCCAGGCAAGAGTACTAGAGTAGGGTGCCATTGCCATGTATCTCAATATAATAAAAGATATTTATGACAAACTCACAGCCAACATAATGCTAAGTGGTGAAAAGCTGAAAGTCTTTTTGCTAAAATCTGGAACAAGAGAATGATGCCCACTCTCACCACTTCTATTCACTATAGTATTAAAAGTCATACACATGGCAATCAGACAAGAGAAAGAAAGAAAATATGCCTTAAATTTCTTTCATTAATGCTTTATAGTTTTTAGTGTCCAGATCTTTTACTTCNACTGTTTGGGTGAGTTCCACTGCCCTGTCCTTGAGTTGGTTGATCCTATCTTTGCTTTATCAGGTCTACTTTTGAACCCCTCTAGTGATTTTTCAGTTCAGCCATTGAATGCTTCACCTCTGTGACTTCTGTTTGATACTTTCTTATATTTTCTCTCTTTGTTGAAGTTCTCACTACATTTATTCTTTCCCCAAGGTCAGTTAGCATTTTTGTGACTATTACTTTGAACTTTTTGTCAGGTAAATTACTTATCTTTACCTCATTAAAGATTTTTTATGTTTTCTCTAGTTTACTTATTTGGAGTGTATTTCTCTGTTTCTTCAATTTGCTTAATTGTCTGTGTTGGCTTTTCAGCACTAGATAAAACAGGAACCTCCTCCAGTCTTATAGGAGTGGTCTCATGCAGGAGATGAACTCAACCCTAGGTCTTGGTTGTTTCTGAAGTCTTTGTGATTATTCAAGTAGCCTATTTTATTTTTAATGGCTCCCAGTAATTGAAGAAGTGCCAAGACTTGTCACTGTCCCAAAGGGGAGGATTCCACTCAGTACTTAAGAGTCAGGCTGATTTGGAAGCCAGATCCTCAAAAAGCAGCTTTTAGAGTATGCAGATATATAGAGTACTATAGGACCACTAGTATAAGCCCCACTGACTCCTAGAGCTATATGATCTGGAGGTGTCTTCTCAATGGCAGTCACAAAAATCATAGCTCCGTATGAGGGTATAACCTCCTTTCCAGAATATGTTGCTGAGGTATGGAAAGGTAGAGGGAGACTGCAAAGATGGCATCCATTGGCCTTTGTTCCCTGTAAAAACCTCTCTAGGTCTCTGTTGTGTGACAGTCCTGAAGCCTGCCCCTTAGGCAAAAGGTCTAGGGCAAATAAGTTTCTTTCACAGAAAGACTGGAATGTGTTTTAGCTAATTGTCTGCACAGTGCCCTGGGAGTATTGACCTGTCAAGAACTATCTCATTGGAACAATCCCATGAGACACAAAAAACACAAATCTCCTTGGCCACCAGAGCCAGATGATCAGGGAGCATCCACTGGGTGGCAGCTGCAAAAACTGGGGCACCAGACATAGAAATGGGGATACCAGAATTGTATAAAAGCTTGCCCCTGGGAGATACTGATGCTCTGGAGCACAACTGGGGGAAACTAGGAAGATGATACCCACTGACTGGAATGATGCAGAGGAGAGTGAATAGATGGTACCCACCAGGAAAGAGGGTAAAAGAAAGATGGCACCTGCTAGCTATAGAGAGCACAAAGATAGCACCTACTGCCTGGAAGGAGACAAGAGGAGAGCATATAGATGGTGCCCACAGGAAATAAAAAGAGGGAAAAACATAGCTTAAAAAAAAAAATGTTACACACTAGCTAGAACAGAGCTGAGGCAGATTGTGAAGATGGTGTCCCTCGGCCAGCAGGCCCCTATATGTGTGCTAAGTTAGATGACTGCCCTCATGCCAGATGAGGGCAGCAAATGAGTGTCATTCACATAAAGTCTGGATGCTTTTCTATTGGCTGCCACTCCCCTGAGCCCTGGGGTGGGTGAATCTGAACACATGAGACCTGTCAGAGCCATTTTAAAAGTCATTATAGCCCTATGGGTCATAAGACCCATAGGATGCAAGCTCTGTTGATTTGCAAAGCTAGATGCTTTGGAGGCTTATCTCTCAGGTGCAGAACTTAAAATTTGGGGGCTCTTTATTGCTCTGGGAGAAACTCTGGGTTCTAAGCTCCTTCCTGGTTGTTGGTCACTGCAATGGGAATGGAGTTCATGATAAAATTGTGTACCAGACTCTCCCACAAATTTTGATGAGAGACTTCTCTCTTCATCTGATGCATAGGAGTCACTCAGTTTTTAGGTTCTTTTCCAGAGAAAGTTGTTCCATATTACCTGAAAATTGTGTCTGTTTATGGAGGAAGGTAAGCCTAAGATCCTCCTACACTACCATCTTGAACAGTTACTTTAAATGTATTTTTTAAAATGATGCAGAATGATGAATTCCCTTGGTTAAAAAAAAAAGATAACTTTAGTTATGTGTATGAAATCACAGTTTAGGTGCTCATCAGGGAACTAAAATTCCACAACAAATTTAGAAACATCTTGCTATTCACTACTCCCATTAATAGTTCACTCCTCCAGATGTTGTCATTGTCCTCCACAACTCCCAAGGCATTGACCTTTAGAGACATTCTTTATATCAAATCTTAAGATAGTATCCATTGAATTATTTCTCTTCATTGGTCTAATCTGGTTTTATCTTCAATGACTTTCAAACTGAATAATTTTGAGAGCCTCCTTGATGATCTAACATCGCTAGTCTCTCTTCCAATCATATCTTATTCTTGCTCTAAAAATAATCTTTTTTTGACAATAGGTTTTCAGTATCTGTCTTCCCTGTTAAGAAACTTTATTTCAACTGCAAACAAGAGCAGAGTTTCGTGAAGGCTATTTCAACCTTCCCTCTTTTAGGGTTATTTGATTTTGGCATCATTTGTTCACCAAGTTCACCTCTCTGACTAGTCACCTGTACGGTTTACCCCCCTACATTCGGTGTTTCCTTCCAAAGCTTCACCAAGTTCAAAGTGAACTGCTTCGCCAGGTAGAGGTCGCTGTGCCATGGTGCCAGGGCAGCGCCCCCTCCTTTCCCTTGTGCCACGCTCACTATGTCGTCCTCTGTTCTGGCCGTGCAGTCACTCATGGCCTTTTGCCTAAGGTTTTACTTCTTCCTTCTGTGCGATTGCACTTGTTGAATCTCCCAGTAACTCTAGAGACTGCTTTCCTTTCAATTCAGTCTTAAATCAGTTATCCTCTTTTTTAATGATCATTTATTCTATTTCAGAATGATTATGTGCTCCTCTTGCACCTTATTTATATTCATTACTTTTTATCTTACATCAAATACAGTTGCATTTATGTGCTTTTTGTTGCTCAGTAGTCAGGGTTGTACTTCAGTCTTGATTTGAATTTGTACCCTCTTATGGGATGAAACACTGGGAAAGAGTGGCCACAGGAGAAAGACCTGGATCTACGTGGCACTTAACTTCACATTTTGGTAGTTGCCAGCTCTCCTTTAGATTAATCTGGCTATGGTATGATGATTTTGAGGAATCAAAACGTTGTAAAGCCTTTCCTATTCCAGTTTCAGCCTTCAAATAATGAAAATTGAAATTAAACCAACAAACTTATTAATGATTTATGAAAATTGTAAGTTGAAAGTATTGAGGGTAAATCTGGGCCTTGATTTTTTTTTTACTTAAATATGTATTTGAAACCTTATTTGAAGATTAATGGTTTATCATTTATTTTTTATTCGTCTAACAGAAAAATATGTAGGAAGGTCTCCTTGGGACTTGTTAGGGGAGGGTTTCAGGAGAATATATGGCAAAACCAATACAGTATTGTAAAGTAAAAAAATAAAAACAGAAATAAAATAAAGTAACTTGAGGATGAATAGAAATTTGGAAGGCAAAATTCCTGGAAATGGTGGGAGAGTGATAGAGACGAGAGGCAGGACTAGGTCAGGTATGAGAAATCATTCCAACAGAGGCTTAATAGTGACAACCAAGAATGGGATTTACTAGAATTTAGACCAGAGAGGAAAATATACCAGATCTTGAAGGGCCAATGTAGACAGTTACATTATATTAATTTTATCACGTGGATATCTGGGTGAGAATTTAAGGAATGGGAATAGTATCTTCACATGAATGGTTAAGAGGATAATTTAAACAATTGTTATCAGATAATTAGTCAAAATAACGTTTGCTAAATTATTTAGGTAATTTAGAGGTGTGTGAATGTGTATTTCTCTGTTCTGAATGATATTACTTCACTTTTAAACCATTTTGGTGCTTTAAATGCTTAACTAATATTAAATTTATAACCAGAAGGAAATAGAATTTTAGAGCTTAGAGAATTCCTTAAAAAGTATTTAATTCAAACTTCTGGTTTTTAAATGTGAAAATCAACCACTATTTAAATTAAGTTATCTTTCTAATGTTATATAGCTAGTAAATAGCAGAGTCAGGATTTGTATCAGTTTTATCTTAACCAGTATATAGGTATGCTTTAATACTAGGTATACTTAAGATATGTTTTTTTCAAACTGTTTTATTAATATGATTTTAAAATTTATGCCACTATGTACATATTGTAATTCACAGATTCAGAGTCACACTAACATATACTGCAGTACATGTCTCAACTTTGGCAGACTAGTGATTACTAAAGAGACCTTAGACTATGATAAATTGATCAGTTGGCTGCATATATTAGAATTCCTTTCCAGTAACTGGAAAAGGAACAGAAGAGGCCTAAATTGTTTCATTGTTCTAGAAATCTACATCAAGGTAAAATTCCATTAAAAGTCTTTGTAATTTGTGTATAGAATGTTTACTGTTTATAGAATGTTTATAGGATTCATGCCAATAAACCAAGTTTCTGATAAACTTTATCAAAAGATGAGTTAGGATAAAACAAGTCACAAAATAGGCTTTCAGTATATACAAATATTAAATTTTAAAAGTTCTAGCTTGCTAAGATGTGTGTGTGTTAGTCTCTCAGTTGTGTCCAATTCTTTGCTATCCTGTGGTCTGTCCATGGAATTCTCTAGGCAAGAATACTGGAGTTGGTTGCTATTCCCTTCTCCAGAGGATCTTCCTGACCCAGGGAATGAACTTACAGGAGATATGCTTGCTAGGATGCCAGAAATTAAATAAACACTGGGATACAGAAATTCATGCTTAACTGCTGCTATTTAAATTGTATGTTACTATTAGTGTGTGTGGTATTTTTTGATAGAACAGTTCATAACCATTCTAAACGGTCTAAGTGGTTACAGTTTTTAAAGTCTTATAATGAGTCTAGGAGTGATGACTGTTAATAAATCCTTTTTTTTTAATGGAGCTTTAAATTTCCCCTGTCAGTCAAATGAGAATCATTTATTTAAAAAGAAGAAGGAGGAAGAGTTTCATTAATTTCAAAGTCCCTGGATTAGTACAAATTTAATTTGGTTCCATTCCCATGTTATCTGGGGGAACTTGAGGACCAGCTTCTTACTCAATGTAATTTATTATTTCCCTTTTGAGTAAATGGCTTCTGTGTGACTTTTTATTGGCATTTAATCTGAATTTTTTTCTTAATATATTAAATATTGCCAGCCAAGTATTTATAGGTTCCAGGAATTCAGACAAAGTCAGTGGAAAGGAGTCTGTTAAAACTGTTGAAAGTTGCTCAGTTTGTGTCCCACTCTTTGTGACCCCATGGACTATACAGTCCATAGAATTCTCCAAGCCAGAATACTGGAGTGAGTAGCCTTTCCCAGGTCTCCCACATTGCAGGTGAATTCTTTATCAGCTGAGCCACAAGAGAAGCCCAAGAATATTGGAGTGGGTAGCCTATCCCTTCTCCAGCAGATCTTTCCAACCCAGGAATAGAGCTGGGTTCTCTTGCATTGCAGGTGGATTTTTTACTAACTGAGCTATCAAGGAAGCCCCATAAAGTTGTTAAAAGAACATAAATTCAGTATAAGAAGATGTCCCAACTCCATCATGTCAACATGTGGACATGTTGTTCATATCATCCTGATGAAGCAGCTCTGTTTTGGCCATGTGACGTTCTAAGTGGATATTTTTTGTGTATTATGCAAGTATTGGCCATGGGACCCAAAGGGAAGTGGTTGATTATTTTTCACAGAAAAGTATTCCCTTATTTTTTTGGTAATTACAGCATTGCTCTCTTCTCACCAAACATAAGATATCTAAATTGCTCACATTATTAGTATTGTTTTCATTCATTCATTTTAAAAGTCCTTAATATAGTGACCTATTTTGTCAGCTCATGATGGAGAGCATATTTGTGAACCTTCTTTTTTTTTAGCTTCTTAATTTTTTTAATTTTTAAAAATAAATTTATTTACTTTAATTGGAGGTTAATTACTTTACAATTATTATCATAGTGAAGTGAACTTGCTCGGTAGTGTCCAACTCTTTGTGATCCCATGGACTATGGCCTGCCAGGCTCCTCTGTTCATGGAGTTCCCCAGGCCACAATACTGGAGTGGGTATCTGTTCTCTTCTCCAGGGGATTTTCCCAACCCAGGGGTCTAACCCAGGTCTTCCACATTGCAGGCAGCTTCTTTACCATCTGAGCCACCTATTCCCTGACAAAAGAATGGCATGACATTTTGGTTGCCATTATGCTGGAATCAAGATGGCCAGGAAAAATATCAATCACCTCAGATATGCAGATGACACCACATTTATGGCAGAAAACAAAGAAGAACTAGAGAGCCCCTGGATGAAAGTAAAAGAGGAGAGTGAAAAAGTTCGCTTAATTTGTATGTGAAACAAAATAGCATTGCTCTTACATCAATGTTGGTATTCTGTCCTAATTAACATTGAGGAAGCTGAGTGGAAAGGCTCTGGGTTTGTACTCACAGAAGGAGAGAACTGGGGAACTCTTCTAAGACCAGCTTTTATCCAACCAAATGGGCAGAAAGGACGCTGAGTTGGATGATAAAAACACAAACAAACAACAAAACACCTGTGGGTATGGCTTTCTCCTTCCTCTGATTTCCTGAGTTAGTAACAACCATGTATTCTAGCAATAGGTTTCGCTGGTGGCTCAGACTGTAAAGAATCCACCTGCAGTGCAGGAGACTTGGGTTCAATCCTTAATTTGGGAAGATCTCCTGGAGAAGGGCATGGAAGGAAAAAAAAAAAATTCGGAAAACTAAGATCATGGCATCCAGTCCCATCACTTCATAGCAAATAGATGAAGAAACAGTGGAAACAGTGACAGGCTTTATTTTGGGGGACTCCAAAATCACTGCATATGGTGACTTCAGCCATGAGATGAAAAGATGCTTGCTCCTTGGAAGAAAAGTTATGACCAACCTAGACAGCATATTAAAAAGCAGAGATGTTACTTTACCAACAAAAGTCAATCTAGTCAAAGCTGTGGTATTTCTAGTAGTCATCTATGGATGTGAGAGCTGGACTGTAAAGAAAGCTGAGTGCCAAAGAATTGATGCTTTTGAACAGTGTTGTTGGAAAAGACTCTTGAGAGTCCCCTGGATAACAGGAGATCCAACCAGTCCATCCTAAAGGAAAGCAACTCTGAATATTCATTGGAAGGACTGATGCTGAAGCTGAAACTCCAATACTTTGGCCACCTGATGCAAGAACTGACTCATTGGAAAAGACCTGGATGCTGAGAAATATTGAAGGCGGGAGGAGAAGGGGATGACAGAGGATGAGATGGTTGGATGGCATCACCAACTCAATGGACATGAGTTTGAGTAGGCTCTGGGAGTCAGTGATGGACTGGGAAGCCTGGTGTGCTGCAGTCCATGGGGTCACAAAGAGTTGGACATTACTGAGCAACTGAACTGAACTGAACTGGTGCTGGAGAATTGCAGAGTTTCATTGATAACCTGTGTCCTTAATTCTATTTCAGCTAAATTTTTTCAGCCAGAAGAAGCAGTAATGCTTAAGGCTTGAATTATGGAGTGACAGCTACAACAACAGGATTTTAATTAGTTTTTTTTAATGACCTTCAATTTTTTAATTAATTTATTTATTCATTTTACTTTACAATATTGTATTGGTTTTGCCATACATTGACTTGAATCCGCCATGAGTGTACATGTGTTCTCCATCCTTAATTCCCCCCACCTCCCTCCCATCCCATCCCTCTGGGTCATCCGAGTGCACCAGCCCCGAGCACCCTGTATCACGCATCAAACCTGGACTGGCGATTCGTTTCACATATGATATTTACATGTTTCAATGCCATTCTCCCAAATTATCCTGCCCTCGCCCTCTCCCACAGAGTCCAAAAGACTGTTCTATACATCTGTGTCTCTTTTGCTGTCTCTCATACAGGGTTATCGTTACCATCTTTCTAAATTCCATATATATGCATTAATATATTGTATTGGTGTTTTTCTTTCTGGCTTACTTCACTCTGTATAATAGGCTCCAGTTTAATCCACCTCGTTAGAACTGATTCAAATGTATTCTTTTTAATGGCTTAGTAACATTCCATTGTGTATATATACCACAGCTTTCTTATCCATTCATCAGCTGATGGACATCTAGGTTGCTTCCATGCCCTGGCTATTATAAACAGTGCTGCGATGGACATTGAGGTACATGTATTTCTTTCAATTCTGGTTTCCTCAGTGTGTATGCCCAGCAATGGGATTTCTGGGTCATATGGAAGTTCTATTTCCAGTTTTTTAAGGAATCTCCACACAGTTCTCCATAGTGGCTGTAGTAGTTTGCATTCCCACCAACAGTGTAAGAAGGTTCCCTTTTCTCCAGACCCTCTCCAGCATTTATTGCTTGTAGACTTTTGGATCAAACTGCCAATAACATAAAACTCAAATTTTAAAATGTCTACACCACACAGTTCTTGAAACTAAATCAACTCTATTACAAACCGTTGCTGTTGTTCCGTCGCTAAGTCGTGTCCATCTCTTTGCAACTTCACAGACTACAGCCCGCCAGGCNCATTCTGACTGGCGTGAAATGGTACCTCATTTTGGTTTTGATTTGCCTTTCTCTGATAATGAGTGATGTTGTGCAGCTTTTCATGTGTTTGTTAGCCATCTGTATGTCTTCTTTAAGATACAGACTTTAGGCTGATAATCTTCTGAATTTCACAACTTGAGTTTCTCTTGATACCGTATTTAAGTTTAGCCCTTTTCTGGTTACTGGAAATAATTATGTATTTAAGAACTTATACTGAAAAGAACTCAAGGTCAGAATTTTATGATCTTAGCATCAACTCATTTCTTGGCATTACAGTTTCTTTGTACATTGATTGTAGTAATTAAGCTCTTGCTTTGACCTCTCTCAAGCCCCTTTTTATATCTATCTCTAGCAGTTGAATCTTTGTGTTTTCATCTATAAATGGATCTGTACTTTGTTTTCTTGCACATTATCTTAGTTCCTTCCAGTTTATAAAGTGATGTTTTGAATACTCAGATTTTGCCTTTCATGGTTCCTTAAAGGTTGAATTCAGTAACATTCTGTTCAGCTTCCTGGTCACCTGTACTCCTTTCTATTGCCTATTATTAGATTATTTCATATTACTTTGAGTCACGCTTTGCCTATTGAATGGAACTTAGACTATTGAATGGAACTTAGACTATCTATAGACTACCAAATTTCTCTAATAGCCTGTCTGGATTACCTTTCCCCTCCTGCTTCTTAGAATTTGCCTGATTACCATCTCTACTTCAAAGGTCTTTCTGATCTCTGGGTCTTTGCATTACTGACTAACAACAGTGTAAAACCCATTATTAACCTGAATCTCTGTTTTTAGGGTAGTAACATGAAAATTCTATGTGAAAATTGGCTAATTCCAAAAAGCCAGTGGACCAGTGAGTCCTGTTCAGCGTAACTCCATGTTGTGTTTAGAAATAGAAAAACATTTATCTGAGTCAAACTTGTATATAGCATAAGGAGATAGAAAATTGTAAAAACTACTAGTAACTATAAACTGCTCTGGGTTTCTGTTTTATTTTTTAGTAGTTTTTGGAAAACTAGATCCAAAGAAAGTGGGAAGAAAAGGATAAAAATACCTGTTAGTTCATGGTGAGTTCTTACATTTGAAGTAATTAACCATAAGTGTAGATTATCTCCTGTAGGCATCATGTTTTATGACTTTTCAAAATTTTGGTAAGTGTGATATTAATATAATTTGCTAACATAGTTAACATTTCAAATAGATAAGATGGATTTTTTTAGTAAAACAACACAGCAAGAGAGTAATTTTCCCAATGAACCATAGGCTAACAACAGAACAGAGTTTACTTAATAGAGCAAAACTTACTTAAAAATATCACAAATATGTCTTTTATTTATTAATTAAGTATAGTTTAGCTGCCTTACAGCACAGCATCTGAATAAACCAAGTACTTTTTTTTCTACAAAGATTTTCCATAATTTTAATATATGTCAAGAAGTCTTAACCTACACAATTATGTGGATTATATATATAGATTGGTAATGTATGAATTACCCAGGTGTTTCCAGCTTTTAATAAAAATATTTCTCAAAGTGTGCCCCCCAAATAATCAGCAACTTGAAGGACAGATTAAAACCAAATTCCTGAATCCAATCCCACATCTACTGAATTAGAACCTCTTGGGGTAAAACCCAGAAACTGTCCTTGTAACCAGCTCTCTAGGGGAGTTTTGGCCACTGATGTTTGAGATTAGTCTCTTTGAGATTAGCTTCTTTAGATGAACCCTCTGCTAGTAATATACCAGACTGACTTTACCTTTGTCGTGCTATGCTGTGCTTTGTCACTCAGTCACATCCGCCTGTTTGTGACCCCACGGACTGTAGCCCGCCAGGCTCCTTTGCCCATGGAATTCTCCAGGCAAGAACATTGGAGTGGGTTGTCACATCTCCATCAGGGTTTTTAACAACCTAGGAATCGAACCCATGTCTCCTGCATTGCAGGCAGATTCTTTACCAGCTGAGTCACCAAGGAAGCCTGAGATGGAGGATAATTGTCTCTAAAGAGAGAAGATACAATATCTATCTGTACAGATATCTGTACAACTGAGGCTATAAGAGTAAGACATTTTCAGACATTTTGTTGATCCCATTTAAAGTGGAAATTGTTTACCTAACCCCAAGACAGTTTATTTGTTTGACTAAAGCCTCAGTCTATAATTTTTTTTCCAGTAAGGAAGAAAATGAGTTACATAATTGTACTAAAACTCAGTCATAATGAATCAAAGCTGGATGTGATATGTGTCCAGATGCTCAAAAAGAAATAATTATAATTTGTCACTTCTTAATCTCTACTAAAACAATAGCAGTTTAGAGTGGGGGAATATGATCACACAAAATATATCTTTTTCTAATAATAAATTTTTCTTTTTACATATTGGTACTTAATGAGTTAACTACCAGTGTGTCAATATTTTTACATTCAAACAATATACCTGATGATAGGAAAACACAATCATTCTTTCTGTTTTACCTTGAAATGAAAAAAGAATAGTTTTCTAAGTAAATATTAGAATTTCTGATGATAATTTCTAGTGATGATGAAGTAACAGCTATTAACCTGGGTACTAGGTGTTGTGTGATATTAATAAGCTTCTCTCTAGACCTCATATCTGAGTTTGATCTACACTGCCTGATGTCATGTGCTGCCTTATGTCGTGTGTCATACCTTTCTTCAGGACAAAGCAATGTAATAAATTCATCCTATTTATATATACTGTTAACTTGTATATTCCATAACCAACTGGGTTGAACTATTGTTGAAGCATTGGATGGTATGAAGCTGACAGAGTGAGTCTTAACTTCTGCATTGAGTTTAGCTTATTCATGAGGACAAGGAGATAGCTAGGAGGTATGGTTCAGTTCAGTTCAGTTCAGTTGCTCAGTCGTGTCTGACTCTTTGTGACCCAATGGACTATAGCATGCCAGGATTCCCTGTCCATCACCAACTTCCGGAGCTTACTCAAACTCCTGTCTGTTGAGTCAGTGATGCCATCCAACCATCTCAACCTGTGTTGTTGCCTTCTCCCCCCATCTTTAATTTTTCCCAGCATCAGGGTCTTTTGAAAAGAGTTAGTTATTTGCATCAGGTGGCCAAAGTATTAGAGTTTCAGCTTCAGCATCAGTCCTTCCAATGAATATTCAGTATTGATTTCTTTAGGATGAACTGGTTGGACCTCCTTTCAGTCCAAGGGATTCTCAAGAGTCTTCTGCAACACCACAGTTCAAAAGCATCAAATCTTCAGCACTCGGCTTTCTGTAAAGTCAACTGATTTTGTTTGTTTATAGTTTAAAATATGTATCTTTAAAAACTATTTAATTTTTAATTTTTTAATTAATTAATTAATTTTTTAAATTTTACTTTACAATACTCTATTGGCTTTGCCATACATCGACATGAATCCACCACAGGTCTACACAAGCTCCCAATCCTGAATCCCCCTCCCACCTCCCATCCCACAACGTCTCTCTGGATCATCCCTGTACACCAACCCCAAGCATCCTGCATCGAACATAGACCAGCGCCTCGTTTCTTACATAATAGTATATATGCTTCAATGCCATTCTCCCAAATCATCCCGCCCTCTCCAACTCCCTCAGAGGCCAAAAGTCCGTTCTCTATGTCTGTGTCTCTTTTGTTGTCTCACATACAGGGTCATCATTACTATCTTTCTGAATTCCATATATATGTGTCAGTATACTATATTGCTGTTTTTCTTTCTGGCTTACTTCACTCTGTATAAT
>SJYV01029207.1:4072-15008 GCA_006410875.1 Neotragus pygmaeus | reverse complement strand
AAAAAAAAAAAAA
Source organism: Neotragus pygmaeus (assembly GCA_006410875.1). NCBI lineage: Eukaryota > Metazoa > Chordata > Mammalia > Artiodactyla > Bovidae > Neotragus > Neotragus pygmaeus. Next base: position 14,995 of record SJYV01029207.1, on the reverse strand, counting down.
AAAGAAGAAGAAGAAGGGAAAAATATTTCATGTCTTGTGCACTTCAGTGCTACCAGAGTGATTTTTCTAACAGAAATCTAATCATTTCACTAAATACTTGAAATTATTCACTGGCTACTTATTGTCATATTCTTTTAATTTTTTTTTTTAGTGTTTATTTTTGGCTGTGCTGGGTCTTCCTTGTGGTACACAGGCTTTTCATTGCTGCACGTGGGCGTTCTCAAGTTGTGGCAAGCAGGCCAACTACTCTCTAGTTGCATTGTGCAGGCTTCTTATTGCAGCTGTTTCTTTTGTTGTGGATCATGGGCTTTAGGACATGTAGGTTTCAGTAGTTGTGACTTGCAGGCTCCAGACCATGGGCCCGCAAGTGTTGTGGCACACAGGCTTAGTTGCCCCTTGGCATGTGGGATCTTATTTCTCGGATCAGGGATCAAACCTGTGTCGCCTGTGTTGGCATGTAGATTATTAACCAGTGGGCCACCGGAGAAGTCCCTGTCCATATTCTTAAATTCCCTGGTATTACATTCCCTGGTAGATCAGCTGGTAAAGAATCCTCCTGCAATGCAGGAGACCTTGGTTGGATTCCTGGGTTGGAAAGATCCCCCGGAGAAGGAGTATGCTATCCACTCCAGTATTCATGGGCTTCCCTGATGGTTCAGATGGTGAAGAATCTGCCTGCAGTGCAGGAGACCTGGGTTTGATCCCTGGGTTGGGAAGATCCCCTGTGTCATATTCTTAAATAGTAATTCTCTAACATAAAAAACTGTGATTTTACCTTTGTCACCTAACCAGCCTTATTTCCTGCCATTTCTCCTGTGTTATTTCTAGCCATATCATTCTGCTTGTTTCCTTTGCCTTTAACACCCCATGCTATCTTTTAAAGTTTCAGAATATTATTTTAAAATTAAACTTAAAAGCTTTAAATATTAGGAAAACCAACTTACATATATTTACCCTATTGAATAAATAAATGTCTGTGTATGTATATACATATAATGAGTTAAGATGAGCTCATGGTGAGTGATAAATATTAGGAGTCAATTACTAAAGATAGTAAGTAAAAGTTCTGGTAATTATCATTGTGGGCATGAGTTTCAGCTACAGAATGTAAAGCAGAGACCCAGAGGCTGCAGTTGTGGGAATGTTCACCACTGAATTGTGGGGAAAAAAATCATACTGTATAACTTGGGCTTCTTGGCTGCAAACAGTTCAAACTACTTTGATTAAAAACAACACAAAATATATTAGAAAAAATTCAAGTGACTTTTTTTTCATTTTAAATGTTTTTTAAATTTTATATATTTATTTATTTTTACTTTATTCTACTTTATAATACTGTATTGGTTTTGCCTGTGTTAAACCCAGAGGATCCAGGTTGGACAGAAAACAAAGGATGCAACATAGGTAAGATTCTACTACAGCAATAGTCTACTTGAGGTACTATTACTACTAATGCCATTGCCAGCAGATACTCTCAGCCATTGTCACTAACTCTTTTGCCACTAGAAATTCCTGCTATAAGTCTGCACCCTTAGCAGTGGTGATATTTCTAATTTAATGAGGAAAAGATGGATTATTAAGTAAAATAAACTAGATATCCATGTGGACAAAATAAAATAGATTCATACTTTACCATAATTCCACACAGATCAAAGTTATAAATGTTTGGAGAATAAAATCACAGAAGTGTAAGGGGAAAAAAAATGAAGGAATATTTTTAAATATATACTCTTGAAATGTGGAAGATGCTCAGGGATGACACAAAAGCAAGAAACCATAATAAAAAATAACTTTTACTACAGTAAAATTTTTTAAAACAGCCCTAAAATTTAAAATAAATTAAATCTCAAAAACATATGGAATTGGTGGCATAATCACATAGACAGGAAGTACTCCAAGTGACCTGAAAACACAGAAGTTAGAATGCACCTCCCTAGTGACATAGGTTCTATGAAGACCTACAAGACCTTCTAGAACTGACACCCAAAAAAGTTGTCCTCTTCATTAAAGGAGACTGAAATGCAGAAGTAGGAAGTCAAGAAACACCTGAAGTAACAGACAAATTTGGCTTTGCAGTACAAAATGAAACAGGGTAAAGGCTAACAGAGTTTTGCCAAGAGAATGCACTGGTATTAGCAAACACCCACTACCAACAACACAAGAGAAGACTCTACACATGGACATCACCAGATGGTCAATACCAAAATCAGAAGGATTATATTCTTTGCCTCCAAAGATGGAGAAACTCTATACAGTTAGCAAAAAAGAAGACCGGGAGCTGACTGTGGCTCAGATCATGAAGTCCTTATTACCAAATTCAGACTTAAATTGAAGAAAGTAGGGAAAACCACTAGAACATTCAGGTATGTATGACTTAAATCCCTTACAATTATACAATGCAAGTGACAAGTAGATTCAAGGGATTAGATCTGATAAGAGTGCCTGAAGATCTATGAACAGAGGTTTGTGACATTGTACAGGAGGCAGTGATCAAGACCATCCCCGAGAAAAAGAAATGCAAAAATGCAAAATGGTTATCTGAGGAGGCCTTACAAATAGCTGAGAAAAGAAGAGAAACTAAAGGCAGAGGAGAAAAGGAAAGATATACCCATCTGAATGGACCATTCCAAAGAACAGCAAGGACAGATAAGAACCAGTACAATATTGTAAAGTAATTAGCCTCCAATTAAAATAAATAAATTTATATTAAAAAAGAAAGCCTTCCTCAGTGATCAGTGCAAAGAATTAGAGGAAAACAATAGAATGGGAAAGACTAGAGATCTCTTCAATAAAATTAGAGATACTAAGGGAACATTTCATGCAAAGATGGGCACAAGAATGGAGAGAAATGGTGTGGATGTAACAGAAGATATTAAGAAGAGGTGGCAAGAATACATGGAAGAACTATACAAAAAATAGCTTAATAACCCAGATAACCATGATGGTGTGATCACTTACCAGAGCCAGACATCCTAGAATGTGAAATCAAGGGGACTTTAGGAAGCATCACTATGAACAAAGCTAGTGGAGGCGATGGAATTTCAGTTGTGCTATTTCAAATCCTAAAAGATGATGCTGTGAAAGTGCTGTACTCAATGTGCAAGCAAATTTCAAAGACTCAGCCATTGCCACAGAACTGAAAAAGGTCAGTTTTCAATCCATCCCAAAGAAAGTCAATGCCAAAGAATGTTCAGGCTACCACATGACTGAACTCATCAGCATCACTATGAACAAAGCTAGTGGAGGCGATGGAATTTCAGTTGTGCTATTTCAAATCCTAAAAGATGATGCTGTGAAAGTGCTGTACTCAATGTGCAAGCAAATTTCAAAGACTCAGCCATTGCCACAGAACTGAAAAAGGTCAGTTTTCAATCCATCCCAAAGAAAGTCAATGCCAAAGAATGTTCAGGCTACCACATGACTGAACTCATCAGCATCACTATGAACAAAGCTAGTGGAGGCGATGGAATTTCAGTTGTGCTATTTCAAATCCTAAAAGATGATGCTGTGAAAGTGCTGTACTCAATGTGCAAGCAAATTTCAAAGACTCAGCCATTGCCACAGAACTGAAAAAGGTCAGTTTTCAATCCATCCCAAAGAAAGTCAATGCCAAAGAATGTTCAGGCTACCACATGACTGAACTCATCAGCATCACTATGAACAAAGCTAGTGGAGGCGATGGAATTTCAGTTGTGCTATTTCAAATCCTAAAAGATGATGCTGTGAAAGTGCTGTACTCAATGTGCAAGCAAATTTCAAAGACTCAGCCATTGCCACAGAACTGAAAAAGGTCAGTTTTCAATCCATCCCAAAGAAAGTCAATGCCAAAGAATGTTCAGGCTACCACATGACTGAACTCATCAGCATCACTATGAACAAAGCTAGTGGAGGCGATGGAATTTCAGTTGTGCTATTTCAAATCCTAAAAGATGATGCTGTGAAAGTGCTGTACTCAATGTGCAAGCAAATTTCAAAGACTCAGCCATTGCCACAGAACTGAAAAAGGTCAGTTTTCAATCCATCCCAAAGAAAGTCAATGCCAAAGAATGTTCAGGCTACCACATGACTGAACTCATCAGCATCACTATGAACAAAGCTAGTGGAGGCGATGGAATTTCAGTTGTGCTATTTCAAATCCTAAAAGATGATGCTGTGAAAGTGCTGTACTCAATGTGCAAGCAAATTTCAAAGACTCAGCCATTGCCACAGAACTGAAAAAGGTCAGTTTTCAATCCATCCCAAAGAAAGTCAATGCCAAAGAATGTTCAGGCTACCACATGACTGAACTCATCAGCATCACTATGAACAAAGCTAGTGGAGGCGATGGAATTTCAGTTGTGCTATTTCAAATCCTAAAAGATGATGCTGTGAAAGTGCTGTACTCAATGTGCAAGCAAATTTCAAAGACTCAGCCATTGCCACAGAACTGAAAAAGGTCAGTTTTCAATCCATCCCAAAGAAAGTCAATGCCAAAGAATGTTCAGGCTACCACATGACTGAACTCATCAGCATCACTATGAACAAAGCTAGTGGAGGCGATGGAATTTCAGTTGTGCTATTTCAAATCCTAAAAGATGATGCTGTGAAAGTGCTGTACTCAATGTGCAAGCAAATTTCAAAGACTCAGCCATTGCCACAGAACTGAAAAAGGTCAGTTTTCAATCCATCCCAAAGAAAGTCAATGCCAAAGAATGTTCAGGCTACCACATGACTGAACTCATCAGCATCACTATGAACAAAGCTAGTGGAGGCGATGGAATTTCAGTTGTGCTATTTCAAATCCTAAAAGATGATGCTGTGAAAGTGCTGTACTCAATGTGCAAGCAAATTTCAAAGACTCAGCCATTGCCACAGAACTGAAAAAGGTCAGTTTTCAATCCATCCCAAAGAAAGTCAATGCCAAAGAATGTTCAGGCTACCACATGACTGAACTCATCAGCATCACTATGAACAAAGCTAGTGGAGGCGATGGAATTTCAGTTGTGCTATTTCAAATCCTAAAAGATGATGCTGTGAAAGTGCTGTACTCAATGTGCAAGCAAATTTCAAAGACTCAGCCATTGCCACAGAACTGAAAAAGGTCAGTTTTCAATCCATCCCAAAGAAAGTCAATGCCAAAGAATGTTCAGGCTACCACATGACTGAACTCATCAGCATCACTATGAACAAAGCTAGTGGAGGCGATGGAATTTCAGTTGTGCTATTTCAAATCCTAAAAGATGATGCTGTGAAAGTGCTGTACTCAATGTGCAAGCAAATTTCAAAGACTCAGCCATTGCCACAGAACTGAAAAAGGTCAGTTTTCAATCCATCCCAAAGAAAGTCAATGCCAAAGAATGTTCAGGCTACCACATGACTGAACTCATCAGCATCACTATGAACAAAGCTAGTGGAGGCGATGGAATTTCAGTTGTGCTATTTCAAATCCTAAAAGATGATGCTGTGAAAGTGCTGTACTCAATGTGCAAGCAAATTTCAAAGACTCAGCCATTGCCACAGAACTGAAAAAGGTCAGTTTTCAATCCATCCCAAAGAAAGTCAATGCCAAAGAATGTTCAGGCTACCACATGACTGAACTCATCAGCATCACTATGAACAAAGCTAGTGGAGGCGATGGAATTTCAGTTGTGCTATTTCAAATCCTAAAAGATGATGCTGTGAAAGTGCTGTACTCAATGTGCAAGCAAATTTCAAAGACTCAGCCATTGCCACAGAACTGAAAAAGGTCAGTTTTCAATCCATCCCAAAGAAAGTCAATGCCAAAGAATGTTCAGGCTACCACATGACTGAACTCATCAGCATCACTATGAACAAAGCTAGTGGAGGCGATGGAATTTCAGTTGTGCTATTTCAAATCCTAAAAGATGATGCTGTGAAAGTGCTGTACTCAATGTGCAAGCAAATTTCAAAGACTCAGCCATTGCCACAGAACTGAAAAAGGTCAGTTTTCAATCCATCCCAAAGAAAGTCAATGCCAAAGAATGTTCAGGCTACCACATGACTGAACTCATCAGCATCACTATGAACAAAGCTAGTGGAGGCGATGGAATTTCAGTTGTGCTATTTCAAATCCTAAAAGATGATGCTGTGAAAGTGCTGTACTCAATGTGCAAGCAAATTTCAAAGACTCAGCCATTGCCACAGAACTGAAAAAGGTCAGTTTTCAATCCATCCCAAAGAAAGTCAATGCCAAAGAATGTTCAGGCTACCACATGACTGAACTCATCAGCATCACTATGAACAAAGCTAGTGGAGGCGATGGAATTTCAGTTGTGCTATTTCAAATCCTAAAAGATGATGCTGTGAAAGTGCTGTACTCAATGTGCAAGCAAATTTCAAAGACTCAGCCATTGCCACAGAACTGAAAAAGGTCAGTTTTCAATCCATCCCAAAGAAAGTCAATGCCAAAGAATGTTCAGGCTACCACATGACTGAACTCATCAGCATCACTATGAACAAAGCTAGTGGAGGCGATGGAATTTCAGTTGTGCTATTTCAAATCCTAAAAGATGATGCTGTGAAAGTGCTGTACTCAATGTGCAAGCAAATTTCAAAGACTCAGCCATTGCCACAGAACTGAAAAAGGTCAGTTTTCAATCCATCCCAAAGAAAGTCAATGCCAAAGAATGTTCAGGCTACCACATGACTGAACTCATCAGCATCACTATGAACAAAGCTAGTGGAGGCGATGGAATTTCAGTTGTGCTATTTCAAATCCTAAAAGATGATGCTGTGAAAGTGCTGTACTCAATGTGCAAGCAAATTTCAAAGACTCAGCCATTGCCACAGAACTGAAAAAGGTCAGTTTTCAATCCATCCCAAAGAAAGTCAATGCCAAAGAATGTTCAGGCTACCACATGACTGAACTCATCAGCATCANCAGAAATGGACCGGCTCGGCACCAAGGGCCGCCTCACCTGCTGCCGCTCCGCCACTCACTAGGAGCCTCTTCTGCTGTTAACACTTGGCCGTTTCCAAGAAAAAGAAAAATCATCCGAGGGAGGCCTGCTGTCACTTGTCTCCGCAGAGGGAACCTTCCTCCTGAGAGATTGTTAAGGGAGAGGTCATCTTGTCCCTTACCGTATGGAAAGGGCTGAGGACCACACTTGGGAGTGGAGGAGATGTTTTCAGTGAACTGAGCTGGTTCCTAGGGATGCTGTATGAGCGTGCCCAGATCCATCCTCGTCCAACAAGTCAGACTGTATGTGCCCAGCAAGGGAGGGTATGCCTTAAAAGCTGCTTCACAAGAACCATTATTCTGGGCGGGCGATTTTAACAGTAATTCTCGCAAGCTTGTAATCATCCTCTTAAAGTATCTCTTTGAAAGAAGCAACTTATTAGAACTTTTCTTTCGTTGGCTACGTAACTGTGTTCTCATTGAGAACTGCTTACTTTTGAGATATGCCGTCTGAGAGTTGACTCTTGGAAAAATGAGGAAATTAATGCCCCCGCCGCCCCCGCCAGCACCTGGGCCTGGGAAAAGGTGTTAACAGATTAATTTATAAATGGTCACTTAGTGTGAAAATAAATTGTTATGTATTGAAGGGTGAACGTTTCCCCGGGTATACTGTATCCAGCAGCAGTGGGTTCTTGCTTGGTTGCAAGATCTAGGAATGTGGCAGTAGTATCTAGGTGGAGCAAGTTATCTCATTAGTTAGTGTTTGCGCTAAGTGTGCTACTGTGTTTGAGGTATCCTGTTATAAATTACTGGAGGTAAATCGCTTGACTTTGTTCTCTTGTAGAATTGGAAAAGTCTGAAGTAGTTAGTAGTCCAGGAGTTGAAGTTTTTAGTCCTACCCTCAGCTTTGTCACTGACTTGTTGGGTGACCTTTGACGAGTTACTTAACTTCTATCTGCAGCTCTTTAAAAGAGTATTGCAGTACAGCACAGCTGTTGTGATTTTTAGTATTATGACTATAATGAACTTTAAAGGCCCGAAACATTCAGTAGATGTAAAATACAGTTCAAATAAGTGTTAAGAGCATCTGTAAAACGGGAGCGTTTATCTTAACATTGATGCAGTGACTGAAAGGATCAGCTTTTTCTCTGAAAATAAGTTTAGAATTTTAAGTTATTAAATTGATTTACAAAAAAATTTTAAAGTGCCTAAAAGCTAAATATATTAAGTTACTAGTGTAGACATTACCTTTTTTAAAAAAATTTTCTTTTAAAGTATACTATTTCTGAAGCATTCTAGTGGCAAACTGTATCTGTACCTGGTAACTCTGGTTTGCATCATAAAAATAGGTCTCTTGCCTGCAAGTATCATAATGGTGCCTACTTTTAGTCCTANTTTTCTTTTAAAGTATACTATTTCTGAAGCATTCTAGTGGCAAACTGTATCTGTACCTGGTAACTCTGGTTTGCATCATAAAAATAGGTCTCTTGCCTGCAAGTATCATAATGGTGCCTACTTTTAGTCCTACTCAATGAGGGATGAATTAGGAAATCTTTTCAAAACTACACCAAAAAATTATTTTAAACAAGACAAATCTTAAACATGTAAATTTGCCTTCAGCTGTGTAATTTACTTGAGCACATTAACTTTTCTGTAAAATTTCATTTTCATGTGGTAATATCTTGTAGATACATTTGCATTATATGTTGGGCATTTAAGCTCTTTTTCTAGCCTCTGTAATTTTTTTTAAAAAGCATGTCCATGAATGAGTTTGCATTTATTTTTATTTATTTCTGTGTATAAGTGATTGTTTTTATGACTCTGTTTTCTGGTTTTAAAACATAGCAGATACTTTTCCTTAATTAAAAAACCTTAATTAAAGGTGGATTAAACCTTAATTTAAAAACTTCAAATTTTACTTTTTGGGGCTAGGAGTTATAAATCTGTTTTTGACATTTCATCGTTTTGACTCTTTAAAAATTTTTCCTTTGGGGCATATAAAGTTTTACAACAATTAATCAGATCATTTACATAATTTAGAAGATTTAAATTGGATGAATACATTCAACTTAAATCTGACTGGATCTTTTATGTTATTAAAGTATAGTTGGGTTATAGTATAATATTAGTTTCAGGTGTAAAGCATAGTGATTCAATANTTAGAAGATTTAAATTGGATGAATACATTCAACTTAAATCTGACTGGATCTTTTATGTTATTAAAGTATAGTTGGGTTATAGTATAATATTAGTTTCAGGTGTAAAGCATAGTGATTCAATATTTTTACAGATTATACTCCATTAAAAGTATAAGATAATGGCTATAATTCCCTGTGCCATACAGTATATTCTTGTTTCTTGTTTATTTTATACATCGTTTGTATCTCTCATCCTGTACCTGTAACTCGCCCCTTCCACTTTCTCTCTTCCCTTTGGTAACTGCTAGTTTGTTTTATCTGTGAGTCTGTTTATGTTTTACATAGATGTTCGTTTGTATTTTTTAGATCCACATTCAATATATGATGTCATACAATATTTGTCTTTTTCTGACTTACGTCAACAAATGTAATATTCCCTAGGTCCATGCACACTGCTGCAAAACTGGGTCTTTTAAAAACCTTAAATTGTGAACTCTGTACTGTCATTCCTGAAAGCAGGGTGGAGTCCTGGGGAAATAGAGTAGATGAGGAGATAGTCAAAGACCTAAGCTGAGGAGTGTGATCTTGGCTCCTTGAAAACCCAGGTCAGTTGCTAGAGGGTCTCACCCCTTCGGAGAAAGCCAAGGCTAGAGAGGATGTGCAAACTGTGAATCAGTTTTTTTCTTGAGGTAAAGAATTCATGACAGAAAAGCACAGCTGAATCTAAACAGCTGTCTTAGTGAGAGGAGACCGATCTAGCTTTTTGGTTGCACAGATAACCGTATACTTCAAGCTCTTCAGAATTTACCCCAGCATTTTGCCCTGTGTAAGCTTATTGAATCTTGCAGTCCTGTTAGGTAGATGAAGCATCATTTCTTTTCAGAACCAAAGTTCCGAGTAGGGTTTTTTGTGTGAAAACATCTAGTTTTGTAAATTTATTTTGCTGAACTAAAGATAATATGGACACTGATTTAATACTGAGGGTAAACTCATTGTTTCAGCAAAGATTTAAGTGACTACTATGATGATAATTCTACTCGGCAAGGTAATGTGGGATACCCAAAGACAAGTGAGACCCTACTCTTCTCCCCAAGAATTTTCAGCTACTAGCTTTCTTTATGGCATTCTTTGGTTTCTTTTTTTTAATATATACAGATACAGGATACAGATGCCAAGGTACTGGGCTTGTTGTGCCAACTCTGATTTTATGGAGATCTGTTTTAGCATAAATGAGAATGCCACCACTCAGATCCCTGCTTAAGCATCACTTCTCAGTATATCCTTCTTTGAATTCCCAGTCTAGATCAGTTTTCCCCATCGTATGTTTTTATAGCATCCTATACTTTGTCTTTCTAGAACTTTTCTCAGTTTGTAATTCTCTATCTCTTCTAGAAACAAAGCTCTCAGAATAGGATGTCTTTCTGTTTTCTCTGTCTTCCTACATGAAGTAGATCCCTACAGTTAAATTTGTTGAGTGAATGACTGGGTAAAGCGTCCATGTCCATCTATGTCCTACTTTAAAAAGATCTTTAGTGACTTCCCTAGAAGTCAAGTGGTTGAGAATATGCCTGGCAATGCAGGGGCCCTGGGTTCAATTCCTGGTCCAGGAACTAAGATCCCACATGAACTGGAGCAACTTAGCCTTCGTGCCACAACTAGAGAGAAGCCCGTGCACAGCAACAGAAGATCCTGCGTGTGGCAGCCAGGACCTGATGCAGACACGTACATTAGTCTGGAAGATGTATTCAGTTTTAGGCCCAAAATTACCAGGTATCTTTAGTAGCTCATATCTGTTAAAACACATTTTTATTTTATTTTTTTAATTAAAAAAACCTTTTTTTTTTTTTTTTTTTTTTTTTGTTTCATAGTGTTTTCTGTTTTTTTTTT